>CM069134.1:18537705-18818415 GCA_035221665.1 Okamejei kenojei
CATAGTTGAGATTTAGTGATTCCTGCTCATAACTGTTTCTTTTAAATGATCACTGGGGAGTGTTTCGGCGAGCCCTGAATTCCTTCAACTTTCTCCTCTTGGCCACTTTGTTCCATCCACCCACGACTGGCCTTTTGTGTGAAAAGAAGTTACCTACTCAGATTCCTATGTTAAATTCATTTCTCTCGTTTCGAGCCTTAAACTTATGTCCTCTGAGTACTTCGGATTACACTACTCTGGGCAAAGGAACATGTAAGAGATTATGAGTTGATCTACCTAATTGTTTACTCGAATGTATTTTTATACACATTCTAAAAGATCGACTCCCTCATCCTAATCGCACTCCAATGGAACTGTATTCTCCAGCAAGTAAGTCAACCTCTCCTATAGCCTCTAGAACGCCGCTACTACAATTTGCAATTAATCCATACGTTGCATACATCATTCTCTGTACGCTGTTTCGCGAGCGCTTTTGAATCAATGGCATTGTCATTTGATATCATTGTCGCGAGCCCATAGAAGAAATGAAACACTATGCTCATCAAATGTGGGTTGTCTCTACCAAGCACCTAGTTGTATACAACTTGCCAGTCATTTGGTAGGATGACCTCTCCCAACCTCTTGTAAATCTCAATACGTCTTTTTACTACATCTAGTTTGGTTTAGGTGCTGTAGTGTGAAGTAATGCGTAGAAGACATGATGGGGCAGACAATTAACAAAAATTTGGGATTGCCGTAACTTGTTCCAGTGTCTTGTAGCTTGTAATGCAAATTCAAATTCATCGGCTTTGCCCTTAAAATGTCCACAACCGATTGCTTACAGGCCTACGTGGCCTATATCGGTCAATTGATCGTGATAATTTGGAAGAAGCAACTACCCACAACCCCCCCACAATCCCTCACCGCTCACCGCTACACACACGACAAGTTTCCTATTGTTGAGAAATTCTGATAACTCGGGGCTGCAAAAATAATTAACAGGATAAGAGTTGGCGTTCTGCCAAAAAACGTTGAACATTTATACCTACCTCGAGATCTCAAACTGACCTAAATGCCTTACTGATCGTGGACACTCTTTTGACAACAATGGATGTATGTTTCAAGACAACTGTGCTCTTCTGCATCTCCTAACCAGCAGTATACAGTCAGATTGTTCCTTCTTCAGCCAACCGGTCACCAGAAAACTACCTTTGGCCCAGCCCTCCACACCCATTTTACCACCAACCCTACCTCCAACGTGTTTGTCCCATTTTAATTACAATATTAAACATTTAGTCTAAATTTCTGAATCTGATGAAGAAAGATATTTGTTGGCCACCTCATTTAATTCAAGACTAAAGTATTGATTCACTTAACTTAATAATAAGATTGGATGGTTGGCCTCATGCACAATGCTAAGTTGCTGCCCCAATGATGTGTGTTCTTCTCTACAATTGGTACTAGTTAACTATTTTTTCCAAACTAGCGGTGGGAGCTCACAAAGATCTCGTAATATGCTTGACTTCTGTAGTGCTCACATTTTGGCAATGCAACAAGCTGTGGTATGCCCAAGAAAACCTTAAAATGCAATTGTTGTGAGGCATGATCCAGGGGCGACAAGGCTGGGAGAAGAGTCTGGAACACCAGGGATGATTCAATATTCAGGAGGGGATTAGACAGAAGGAAAGGGTGGTGGTTGTTATGATGGTAGATTGCTGGTGAGTGCAAGGAGATTAATGCAAATAGAACTAGGTAAGGACATTAGCTTGGAGAATGTGGATATCGATATGGGTGAGACTGCCGAAATCCTCTAAGCGCAGAAAACGCTGTGGGAGTTGTGTAAGCGCCACCTTTAACAGTAGTAGGTGACGTTGGGTTGATGGCATCAAACAGGATTGCAAATTAGAAGAAATGCTTGATGCAACAAGGCGTAATAACAGTTTTGTAATGGGTGAACTTTCCATTGTACTACATATAGAGTTGGGGTGAAGTAAAGTATGGGCAGGGTGTCCTCTGAGGAGAGGATTTCTGTTTGCCGAATGTTTGTGGAATACGTTTTTTCCTAAACAACAGTAGAGGGAACCAATGAGAGAGCAGGCTATTCTAGACTGGGTGTAGTTGAGTAATGAGGAAGGGATTTGTAGTTAGCAGTCTTGATTGTGCGTGGCCCCCTTTTGGGCGAAGAAGTGACCCTAATATGGTTGGTTTCTTCATTACGGATGGAGCGGACATTAATTAAGTCAGAAACAAGGTTTCAGAACTTAAACAAAGGTAATGGTTGAAGGTATGAGACGTGAATTAGGCCCAAGATAGACTGGCAAGTGGGTTTTACTCTAAAGCGGTTGACAGTGGGATGCTTGCCAATTGGAAGGTATTTAAAGACGGTATGGATGATTTTACTACAACAATTGCTCATCCCAGTTTGGCGAAAATAATAAATCAGGGGAATGTAGTGCATCCATGGATAACACGGGAAATTGGGTGGATGAGTATCAAAACAAAATGATGAAGGCAATACAATTATTAGCACCATAAAAAGCAGCTTTCGCTACCAGACGACTGGGAGAAAGTTCAGAATCACAGCAGAGGATGGACAAAGGGCCTTTAATTAGCGAAAGGGAGAAAATAGATTATGAAAGAAAACTTGGAGGAGAACATAAAAAACTGACTGCAAAAGTTTTTGTATAGATATGTGAAGAGAATAAGAGTATTTAGTTTAAAACAACTGCTAGGTCTCCTTGCCAGGTCTAGAAAACAACGTGAATTGATCAAAGAGAACAAGGACAATGGCAGACCAATGTTGCAATAACTACTTTGGTTCTGTCTTCACTAAGGAAGACATAAATAATCTGCCGGATTAATAGCAGGGGATCTGGGGGTCAAATAAGGTGCGAGGAACTGAGTGAAGATCAGGATTTAGAGGGCAAGTGGTTGTTTTGGAGTAAATTGAATGGATTATAAGGTCCGACAAATTATCCTAGGGCCAGTTGTCTGCATCCCAGAGCCTAATCAAGGAGTAGTAGCCACAGAAATAGTGGTTGCGGTTTAGTGATAATTTTTCAAAACTCCTGGTAGATTCTAGTGAGTTAGTTCCATGAAGGATTGGAGGGCCAGCTAATTGTACTCCCACTTTTTAAAAAAAGTGAAAGGGCAGAGAGAAAATGGAGGAATTACAGAACAGTTAGTCTATACATCAGTTTGTGGGGAAACTGCTACCGTTGGTTAAAGATGGCTGATAGCAATAGCTAATTTGGAAAGTGGATTGAAATCATTTAGACAATAGTCAGCACTAGGATTTAAGAAAGGTAATTCATGTCTGACGAGATCTGGTATAGATTTTTCGAGGAGTGTAACTAGCAGAATGGTTTTGGTTAAGGGAGAACCAAGTGGTATGTGTATACAGTATCTAGACTTTCAGAAGGTTTTCGACAAAGGTTTGGGGTATTACTCACATAAGAGATTAGTATACAAACTTTATTATAGCACCATGGTTTTGTGGGTTTCAGTATTGATGTGGGATAGAGAACTGGCCTGGCAGACAGGAAGCAAACGGGTAGGAGTAATCGGGGTCTTCTTCAGAATTGGTTATGGCAAGTGACTAGTGGAATTTATGGCTACCGCAAGGCTCAGTGCTGGGACCCCAGCCTATTTACAATATTATATTAATGATTGGGACGAAGGGAATTGAATGCAACACCTCCAAGTTTTGCGCGAAAGTGACAACTAAGCTGGGGGGTAGTGTTAGTAGACTATGAGGAGGATGCTAGGAGGCTGCAAGGATGACTTGGAATAGGCTGGAAGGTGAGTGGGCAAATGCATGGCAGATGCTAAATATTATGTGGATAATGTGAGGTTATCCACTTTGGAGGCAAAAACAGGAGGGGATAGACTATTATCTGCAATGGTGGCAAATTAGGAAAAGGGGAGAGTGCCGTTAGCTGATGACATGGGTGTCATGGTACAACAACCATTGAAAGTTGGCATGCAGGGTGCAGCAGGGCAGTGTAAGAAAGCAAATGATATGTTAGCATTCATAGCGAAAGGAGTTTGAGTATAGGAGCAGGAGGTTCTACCTGCAGTTGTACTGGGTTTTGGTCTTCCGGACTATTGAGACCACACCTGGAGTATTGCGTACAAGTTTTGGTCTCCAAATCTGTTTTTAAAATTAGAGAAAACACATTCTTGCCATAGAGGAAGATACAGAGAAGGTTCACCAGACTGAATTTTTTTTTCCTGTTTACCACATGGGGATGGCAGGACTTTTCATATGAGGAAAGGATGGCTTAAGACATGGCTTTTGTTACTTGCTAGAAATTTAGAAGACAGAGGGTGAATCTTATTAGAAACTTACAAAATTCTTTAAGGGTGTTGGATAGGCTAGATGCAGGAAGATTGTTTCCCGATGTTGAAGAGGTCCTGGAACAAGGGTGGTCACTGTTGTCTAAGGATAAGGGGAATTTCCTTTAGGACCGAGATGAGGAAAACACGTTCACACAGAAGAGTGGTGAGTCTGTGGAATTCTCTGCCACAGAAGTGGTTGTTGAGGCCTATTTCATTGGCTATATTTAAGAGGGTGTAAGATGCAACCCCCCCCACATTATATACCCCCCCCCCCCCCCCCCCCCCTTAAACCCCCCCCCCCCCCCCCCCCATCCCCCTTCTTCCCCCCCCCCAACTGGCTATCCTTCTCTTGTGGCTAAAGGGATCAGGGGGTATGGAGAGTAAGGGCAGGTACAGGATACTGAGTTGATGATCAGCCATGATCAATATTGAATGGCGGTGCGAGGTGCTCGAAGCCGAAAAAAAAATGGCATTGCCTACTCCTGCACCTATTTTGCATGTTTCTATGAAACACTCAGCACACATCATCATTAGAAGAAGGGACTTTGTGCCTTGAAACAATAACTGTTTCTCCTTTTTTTTAGATTGCGCCGCAGGTGACTGCCCTTTTTCTGGCTTATACTTGAGAAGATACAGTGCGGAAAAAGGCTCTCTTCCCCCCCCACCGAATAGTCCACGCTAACCAACCCCTACTCACGAGCACTATCCTACACACTTGGGACTATTTACAATTTTTAACCCTATGCCAATTAACCTACAAACCTGTCTTACGTCCTATGGAGTGTGGGAGGAACCCAGAACCCGGAGAAATGAAGGAGAAAATCCGATGGGTCACACAGATAGTGAAGAGTTTGTGAAAAATTGTCTATAAGAGCTGGATTTGATTGGCCAGGTGGGATGCAGCATTTAAGGTTGACTGAATTTATATTACAGAGAAATGTGAGGTGTTTCTTTTTGGGGAAGTCTAACATGGGCGTGAGGAATAGAACTGACAGGGCTCTGGGGTGTTGTATTGTGGAGCCTAGCAGGAATCTTGGAAATGCAGGTGCATGGTTCCTTGAAGGTTAGAGTCTAGGGTTAAGATAGGGTGGTCAAAAGGGGCTGTTTAGCATATTTGGCCATCAGTCAGTGTATTGAGTAGTAGAAGTTGGAAGGTCATCTTGCAGCTGTATAAGATATCGGTTAGGCTGCATTTTAGAGTATTTGTGCCCTTCAGTTCTGGGCACCATGTTATTGGGTAAAGATGTTCTCAAGCTGGAAAGGGTACAGAAAAGATATTTACAAGAATTTGTTGCCAGGGAGAAACATTACTAGAGGGTCTGACCTATAGGGAGAGGTTTGAGTAGGCGGGGGACTCTGTTCCAATGAAGTGCAGGTGGGGTTATGAGAGTGATCTTATCAAGGTGTATAAAATCAATGAGAGGAATAGATCAGTAGATGCACAGATATCTCATGCCCAGAGTAGATTGAATAGAATCTTTGAGGACCAGTGACATAGGTTCAAGATGAAAGGGAGGAAAAGATTATAATAGGAATCTGAGGGGTAAACTTTTTCACACTGAAGGGTTAGTGGGTGTGTGGTGTGCTGGAATAAGCTGCGGGGGGACAGAGGGAAGATGTAGTTTGAGGCGAGGGGGACTATCCCAATGTTTAAGAAACAGTTAGACAGCTACTATGGATAGTCCGACAGGTTTGGGTGATATGGCCAGACCCTCCCGAGCTAGACTTGACGGGCAGATGGGACTAGTGTTAGCTGGGACATTTTTTATTGGCCAGTGTGGGCGAGTTGTTGGGCCAGGTTGGGCCTGTTTCAGGCTGTATCACTCTGATTTTATGAATCTATTTCAGATATCGGGCCCACTATTCTAAAATGTTGGCCTCTTCAGAAGTGCCCATATTGATGCATCAACATTAGATCTGTGTCATATTCTGCCACCCCACAACCGCAGGCATTCCGCAACTTACTTATCGCAGACCCAAACTGCTCCAAAGTTTATATTTGGAAATACTGCACCAGCACTCCACGTTCCATTGCAACTGCGATTTTTGATCCTCTCAACCTTTAGAAGCATCCTACGCCTTTAGTCCTTTTCCACCGAGGGTAGTCTACTGTTATGATCGCTCAATTGCTGGCCATGTAGTATTAGTACAATATTTGTCCACTCTCCCAACCCATCCGTCGTAATGCAGATTCCCTGCTTCAACTTAAAGGTACCACTGTCCCTCGGCCATCTTTCATATGATTAACAAACTTGGCCCATAAGACCATCAACTCCGATCATCCAAGATCATTAACATATAACGTGAAAGTAGACAGACACACACCGAGTACCCATGTGTGGAATACCAATAATGTGGGTGTGTGGTGTGGGGGGTACCGGCAGCCAACCAGAAAAGGGTTTCTGTTATTTCAACCTTTTGTTTCTGTCAGTCAGCCCAATTCTCTCCACACACATAGTTGCTTTCTTCTAATACCATGGACTGATCCTATCTAGTTTAGCAGCCTCACGCGTATGGCGTACATTATTAATGGCCTAAAAATCCAAGTGTACATACATCCACTGACTCTTACCTTGTCCATCCATGTTTGTTACCTTCTCAATAAAAATCCCAATGGAATTGTCAGGTAAGGTCTTCCCTTAGCCAGAACCATGCCAACTTTGCCGCCTATTTTGATCAAACAG
Source organism: Okamejei kenojei (assembly GCA_035221665.1). NCBI lineage: Eukaryota > Metazoa > Chordata > Chondrichthyes > Rajiformes > Rajidae > Okamejei > Okamejei kenojei. The sequence continues at coordinate 18,544,710 of CM069134.1, forward strand.
TTCCAAAGTGCCACCCAGAAACCTCCTTCTTAATAATGGACTCTAAAATTTTACTAACCACAGAAGTTGGACTAACTGGCTAATAATTTCCTTTCTTTTGTCTTCGTTCCCTTCTTAACCCTAAAGTTAAAATTATATTTTTCCAGTCCTTCTTGAACTTTTTCTGACCCTAGTGGTTCTTGAAAAATTGCTATATTAATGCTTCTGACAATCTCTGCAGCTACCTCTTTCAGAACCCTGATGTGTAGTCCATTTGGGGTTCCAGGTCAATTATCCCACCTTCAGGGGGGACCTTTCAGCTTCCCAAAAAAAAAAAAAACACCACTTTTCCAGGGGTAATAAGCGGGGGGGCTGCCCCACTCACTTCTGCCCCCCGGTAACTGCGTCACCTTCGAAGTTCTGTTGGCCGGATATTGTTGATGTCTTTCCCCGATGTGAAGATTGCCGCAACAAAAAAAAAATCATTGTTTCAGTTCAATCCATTTCTTTGTTTCCAAACCAACGCTGTGTGTTAGGACCCTGTCATAATCATATGATAGTCATACAGCACGGAAACAGATACTTTGGCCCAATTTGGCAATGCTGATCAAGATGCTCTATCTAAGCACTAGTCCCTTTGCAGGACTTTAACCCATTTCACTCTGCACCTTTCATGTCTTTGTTCCTCTCCATGTATTTTAAATGTTATTATCGATATCTCCTTCAAAAACTCCACTGGAAGCTCGTTCCAATATTTCCACCACATATTGAGTGAAAAAAGTTGCCTCCTCTTCTGTTCATTCTAATATGTTTTGTCCATCTTGCCTTATAACCTATGTCATCTGGTTCTCGATACCCTTGCCCTGAAAAAAAAAAAATCTTTGCATGCACCATTTCTGTCTTCTTTCATGAATTGATGCACGTCTATAGGATCAGCCTCCTGCCCCACTCCAACGAATAACGTCTTAGTCTGTCCCAACCTCTCACGAGTAGCTCAGCTCTCACTCCACACCAACATCCTTGTAAATCTTCTTCCGCACTCTTCCACAACGCTTAATAACAATTCTCCTTCCTTGGTTTATAGCAGAGTAATTCAATCAGCACATAGTTCTACAAATGTGTTTGCTCTCATCAACGCCTCTTGTACAATAGTGACATATCTGTACTCATTGCCCTGACTGATGAAGGCCATTGAACCAAAAGCCATCTTGACCACCTCATTTACTTGTGACGCCACATTTCCATTGGGTAATTATGTGGAAGAATGTATGTTTTGGCAAAATGGTAGCCATTTAGCTTAACTCAGTATAATACAATTATTATCCAGTTACCTTTTAATTTTGTCTGCCCCCATGTAATTATGTGGGCCTGGGATCATTATACATAGTCTGGGGCGTGTGATGTTTTGGCTGAAGGATTCTGTTTTTTTGGCACAGACTCCCAGATGGTATAGTTCAGTTGGTGAAGGCGGGGACATGGGAGAGATACAGAAGGCCATGGAGAGATTTCGACTCACAGTTTTTTCGGACATGTCCATGACCAGAAATTAAGGAGCATAAGTATCGATATATCGTACTATTGTTTCAGACGTTATGTCGCTTTTACTGAGAAGAAGTTTTATGAATTTCATCTTACTGATTTGTACATGCAATAAAGAAAACTATTTAATTAAGAGTGTTTCTTGAATATCCATCTTTCACTGCTGGAATGTTTCGTCGGAGAGAGCTTGTGGGAATGCATGAGTAAAGGGCCCATTCCCACTTTCACGAGTGGGTAATTCACAAATTCTCCCGAGTTTTCCCCTTGAATCAAACTCGCGCCTAGAATGATTCGTAACGAGTCCCTAGGAGGTTGTAGGAGTTTCTTTTAGATATATGAGTGGCGGCTTGTTATTCCAACCGCGGTACTTGTTTTCATATATTATTTATTTTCCCCCCCCCCCCCCCCCCCCCTCTTGGCATCAGGTAAGTCGGGACATTTTTTCAAGCAGGGGGGGGGGAGGGGGGCTGGAGGGGGGGGGGGGGAGGACCACGTTAAAAAAATGTCCATGAGTAAAAAAAAACATGGTTGGGTATGAAAGAAATTGCAACTTTCTTTTTACTCATAAGGGAGGGCATTAAAATAGTCGTGGGGATTTGTAGACATACTCGTGGGTGTTCGTTGTCTCGATGCTCTTGAACATAGTTCGTGGAAAGGTCGTGCGTGGAGTTATATGATTACCACAATACTTGATTTTTTATTTTAGCGTCATTTAAACTCCGCAGAGGTTTTGAATTAAGTCGTGAAAGTGGGACAGGCCCTTACTTAACATACTTATCTAACTGGCCAGCAAATTAGTCACTGTCGGGGACTAAAACTTTGAGACGTCGTAAAGACTGTCACAACACCTGATACCCACTTTGTAATTGTCTCCATTGTGTGCTTGGTCTTGTATGTTCACTCACTGGGGCGGTTCTGCGTCTGAATGTACTTATCAAGCAGCTGCAGATCAGATAACCGTCCCCTGTATACTGGTATATTTAAAAACTACAATTGAACTGAAGGAAATAGCTGGTTATAATAGCATCACGCTGCTCTTGTTTTTTCTTACTTTTGTATTGTATCGCAAAACCATAAGCTTGACTTTAGTCATGTTGACTTGTATGTTCCAAGGTGTATATAGACCTCACTGAACTACCAGTAGCAGAGTCCTGTACCAGCAGACAGGACTCTCCCATGATATCACATTAATATTTGCAACCTCGAAGTCCCTGGTTCCAGCAGTGTATCTTTAGGATAAATTCCCTGACACTTATGTATCCAAAGGGGAAAAGACAACAAAGTGATGGAGTAAAGGGCCAATTGTCCCACTTAGGAGACTGACTAAACAGCAGGTTGAGGTGACCTGCATGCAACCCTCCTATCCACCTCCCACGCATATGTTTGAAAACTTTCCGCCCTCGTCGACCATGAAGAAATCCAGCTTGACTAGACCTGTGCGACTAAAAAGTTATCGATTTTAAAAAATGGCAATGCTTGTGTGGGTTCGATGTTCGATATGGCTGCGTGCGCCAACTAGGTGCCACTACATGCCCCCCTCCCCCCAGAATCCATGGTACGGAAACACAGGGTGGTAACCGCCCGACCATGTTCGACCGGAACACGTAGTCTTGAGGACGCGGGGCAGCATAACAGTAGGGGGGGGGTGGGCCAGCAAAACAGGAACCGGAGGGAAGCGACGAACGTGAATGAGGTGATTGTACGGGCGCTAACAAAGGGCGACCAGTGAAAACATATCCGGGGTAGGTAACAGGTGCAGAGGGCGGCAACCCCCCCCACAATGGCTGGTGGGTGGGACCTCCCTCTACACTGCGCGAGTGGCCACTGATCACCGGGTTATCCTCGTCGACATGTGCTGGCCTAAGTCACCTCACGGAGACGAACTCCTCCTTGCCACCCATGTCCAAACGTAAACGTGGAGGGCGGTACCAGTCCTTAACACCCTGTACTGACCTTCGTATTACACCTTCGTACACCTGCTGTAACGGCGAGTGGTGAGCATCCTACGAAGGATAAACATAAGCACAATCCCCGTAACATAGATAGGCGTACATGCACTAGCGCAGGACGATCCGTGTCAGGAAGTGGGAACCGACCAAAATGCGCGCCTGCTCGCGAAGGTCAGCTAGCAAAGACGAAGCGCGGACCTCCTGATCCCAGGGGTTTTATGGGGTGGAAAATCCCCGAGGAGGCATTGAGGTCCTCCTTAGGCGTGGTTCTGATGCTAGGAGGAGCCCAAGGCAATCTGGTCGACCCCACTCGGAGCCAGTGAGCTGAGCTTTCTTTTTTTTATTTATTTATTTTAATTTTTTTATTTTAATATTTTTATTTAATAGAGGTAAACACATCAGTGTACAATCACTCCGTATATATTGTTACAATCATTGTACCCCATAGGTTTATGGCCTTTTAAAGAAAAATAATAGAAACAATGAAAATGAGTAGTACGTGAAAAGAGTTGTGAAAGTGAAAGAGCGTGACAAAGGGGAGAAAAGAATAAGTGTGTAGAGCAAAAAGAAAAAGAAGAAAGAGGGAGAAAAAAAAAGAGCCAGTTACTATGATTTATATATGTCACGCAAAAGCGAGATTTTACAACTCCTCGATAGTTTTTCATTTTCCTTCTCCCTTCACTGAGGCCGAGGTTACTTCCTGCACTCCTATCTGTAGCAATTTTATAAATGCAGAGCGACATCTGAATAGAATACGATTGATTTTTCCTGCCAGGCTGGGATCTCATATCGTCCAGATGTAGTGTTTCAAACTTAGTTGAAATTCCACATATTTAATATTGGTATAGGGGCATCTTTCCAGAATTTTAAGATGAGCTTTTTCCTATTATTAAGCTTTGTAATCAAATAGATTCTTTTGATACACATTTAATTCCAGAAATACCCTTCTGTCATTCCTTTCTGAAAATTATAATCGATTTGGCTTTGGTGTCATTTTTATTTTCAGGTTTGTGAAGATTTCAAAGATTTTTTTTTCGCTAAAGTCCAAAAATCCTTTGAATTTTTGTCCAAAAGAGTGAATGAGTGTGCTATTAGTAGCTTCTTGAAACTGGCAGCATTTATCACAAAATTGTGAGACGTTGTGGAAAAAATGTTATTTAATTTAGTTTTTGGTGGGATATAACCTGTGCAAATTTTTAAATTGTATAAAGTGTTCTTATTACGTTTAATTGAGCATTTATGCACATTTGTAATAAGTACTCTTTCAACCGTTCATTGGAAATTTTAATGCTTAATTCATTTTCCAATCTCCTCCTCTGATACGTTCCGTTTTGTTGGTATTACTGCATTTAGTATAATTATTATTGGTGATATATATATCGAAATTAAGTTTGCTGATTCGCCTTGTATTCATTGTCTTCATCTAGTAAGTCTGATGGCATTTTGTGAATTCTTGTGCATTGTTTTTGTCAGATAATTACATATTTGGAAATATTTAAAAACTGATTGTTACCCAGATGTGTGATTTTAGTTGTAATTGTTAAATGATAGTAGTTTTCCCGTCTCATACAAATCTCCCAAAGTTTTAATTCCTGCTCTTTCCCATTTGAATAATATTGTATAAATAACTCTTTCCCAATCACTTCTAATCGAGGTTTAAACAGAGGGGTTTTAGTAATAGGAGATAGGAGAGATAAAGTTTCTTAATTTTAAGTTGTATTTTTACTTTGGAGATCACGTGTGTGACTACGTGAAGAGCCCGCCTCACGCTGGCAAACGGCATTAGTTTTTTTAAGTTCGACGCAGGTGACGGTCGGAAGTTAGGAGCTGCAGTAAGGAGCAGCACCCTCCTCGCAGCGTTTTTATGTCGGAACGGCCCGCAGGTAAGTGCCTGGAGCACAGTCGGGATGTTTTTTAGCGTACGCTGGTATTTTGGAGTGGGATTCCAGCAAGCGAAAGTAAAAGTAAAAATTCTAGAGTCGTCTTTGTTTTTTGTGTCTGTAACGTGCTGATTTTGAGCACTGATAATAAAGAAAATGGAGAATGGATCGGGCACAGAAAAATTCGCGGCTGTAAAAAGATCTTCCCGGGGTGAAATAAAAATACGGGAGACTCAAGAAGCTAGTTGCGGATCCGGTTCCGATACGATGTTTGGGATTGCCGTAGTTGGGCGGCCTTTCCGCTCGCGTATACCTCGATAGCGAGTTTTCTAGATTTCTCCAGCAATAAATAACAACGGAGGGAAATGCTCCTAAAAAATGTAAAAAGAAAATCTGAGAGGCCCGTGGTTTCTGATGACTCTTGATACTGAAAGTCCTCCAGATAATAAAACTATGTGCCGATTAAAAATGGAGCACCAGCATATGGAGAAAGTTCTCCAAAAAATCATGAGACTAAAGAGGGTCACAGTACCCAGAAGGATCCCAAAAAAGCCCTGGAGGGTTTGATTATTTGAATATGGATGTGGGCCAAGTTGGGAGTTTGAAACTCCGGACCCAGGATTGGGCACGGAAGAAGTCTCATGTGAGGTGATTAATCCCAATTGATTTAGGGCTTTGCCAGATGGCAGACCCTGCTGGAGTGGTGATTTGGATTTTGAATGCACAACCACAAAGTAAAAAGAAAAGGCCAAAATGTTATATGCCTGGCCGGATAGCAAAAGAATTTGCTATACCTTTCGAAGGAAGTGGTGGAGGCTATGGAAGAAAACCTAGCTGTCAACATAAATTATATGGGATATCTCACCAACTTCATGCATTTGTGATGATTGAAACATCAGAATTATATAAACACCAGGAAATTGTGCCTCATTGGAAGATAGTGCCTACGGTTAATCCGTTTCTGATATGGACATCCATGAGCTCCACGTATGAGAGCTCAAGAAGTGAGATTTCAAAAAATCCTCAATACTAAATTTCTGCTTTGAAGTTACGGATATGGGAGACAAATGGAAAAATTGGAGATGGATAAGATTCAAAAAGATACTTTGGTAAGCTTATTGTGCAATTCTTTCTATGAAATTAACTGTATGAGGAAAATGGCGATTCGGTCCCATATTTGGGGGGGAGGAGCCGACACCCTACCGTAGTAAAAATCTAGCGCGGGGGCTTGTGTTTTATTGGGGAAAGTGAAGGAGGGGGAGGAGCGACACCGACCGGTAGGTTGAAAAATCTAGCGCGCTTGGGAGGCTTGTTTTCTGTTTCCAGAGGCCCGCCCACAGGAGCGTTGGAGGAAGTGAAAGGAGGGGTGAGGAGCGACACCACAAACGACCGACCGGTAGGTTAAAAATCTAGCGCGGGGCTTGTGTTTCCAGAGGCCCACAGGAGCCGTTGGAGGAAGTGAAGGAGGGGGTAGGAGCGACACCCACCGCGTAGGTTAAAAATCTAGCGCGACCTGCTGTGGTTTCCAGAGGCACAGCCGTTGGAGGAAAAAAGTCTAGGCTAGGCGGGGGCTTGTGTTTCCAGAGAAATGCCCACAGGAGCCTGTGTAGGAAGTGAAGGGCAGGGGGGGGTGGAGTGAGCGACACTATTGTGGAGATCCTGACATGGGCATAGGTTAAAAAGTCTAGCGCGGGGCCTTGGTGGGGCTGTTTCCAGAGGCCCACAGGAGCCGTTGGAGGAAGTAGGAGATGAAGGGACGGGTGGAGGAGGGGCGGATCGACACCCGAACCAGGTAGGTTAAAAATCTAGCGCGAAGGGCTTTTGTGTTTCCAGAGGCCCACAGGAGCCGTTGGAGGAAGTGAAGGAGGGGGGCAGAGCGACACCGACCTATGGTTAGGTTAAAAATCTAGCGCGGGGCTTGTGTTTCCAGAGGCCCACAGGAGCCGTTGGAGGAAGTGAAGGAGGGGGAGGAGCGACACCCGACCGGTAGGTTAAAAATCTAGGCGCGGGGCTTTTTGTGTTATCCAGAGGCCCACAGGAGCCGTTGGAGGAAGTGAAGGAGGGGGAGGAGCGAGGGCACCCGACCGAATAGTAGGTTAAAAAATCTAGCGCGTTGGGAGTGGGCTTGTGTTTCCAGAGAGGCCCACAGGAGCCGTTTGGAGGAAGTGAAGGAGGGGGGTTAGGAGCGACACGTGGGTATTTGTTTTCCGACCGGTAGAGTTAAAAATCTAGCGCGGGGCTTGTGTTTCCAGAGGCCCACAGGAGCCGTTGGAGGAAGTGAAGGAGGGGGAGGAGCGACACTGTCCCGACCGGTAGGTTTTAAAAAATCTAGCGCGGGGCTTGTGGTTTCCAGAGGTCCCCCCCCCCCCCCCCCCCCCCCCCCCCCCCCCCCCAGGAGAGTTGGAGGAAGTGAAGGAGGGGGGCCCACAGGGAGCCGGGGGACACTGCTGCGTTTACCGATCCGGGTAGGTTTAAAAATCTATAGACGCGGGAGCTTGTGTTTCCAGTGGCCAACAGGAGCCGTTGGAGGGTTGAAGGAGGGGGTGGGCGACACATATCCGTAGGTTAAAAATTAGCCGCGGGGCTTGTGTTTACAGAGGCCCCCAGGAACCGTTGGAGGAAGTGAAGGAGGGGGGGGTAGGAGCGACACCCGACCGGATAGGTTAAAATATCTAGCGCGGGGCTTGGTGTTCCAGAGGTTACCAAAATCCATAACGTTCTCATTTGGAGGTGGGTTTTTTTTTTTTTGTTTTTGGGGTTTTTTTGAGGAAGCCGCTGCATTGGTGAAGAGGACCCGAGGAAGCAGCTGATTCGGCGATGCAACCCCGGTATGTTTACTATTTTACATTTCTGCCTTCTGGGAGTGAGGAGAATTCTTGGGAAGTGATTTTGGGAGGATTTAGTAATTTAGTAGTAAAGTTTTAAAGGATAAGTTTTTAGTGTTTTTTTTAGTAATTTGGGTAGTAAGGGTATGGCAGTAGAGATTGGCCCCCTTGTTTTGGTTTGTTCAGCCTGCAACATGTGGTTGAGAATCAGGCGAGGTATGGTCGGTGTCCCTGGTGGGTGACTACGTTTTGCAGGAAGTGTGTCCAGCTGCAGCTCCTGGCAGATCGCATATCATTTTGAACGATTGTCGGTAAACTGCGGCTGGATTCATACTGAGCATCCACGATGCGGAGAAATAAATAGAAGTCGTGGATACGCACGTTACAGTGAGTTGGTCACACCAGCTGGCAAAAGGTGGTAGGAGGACAAGAAGGGAACGGGGAGCGTGGCCAATAGCAGCAATAGCAGTAGGCAGGCTAGTGCAGGAGTCCCCTGCGGTATACACCTCCTAAACAGGTATACATTTTTGGATACTGTTGAGGGAGATGGCTCATCAGGGAATGCAGCAGCAACCAGGTTCATGCACCTGGGTGGCTCTGCAGCACATGAGGGGGGTAAAAAAGAGGGGAAGGGCAATTAGTGTAAGTATGGGGATTCAAATTGTGCAGGGGAATAGATAGGCAGTTTCTGCGGCCGCAAACGAGACTCCAGGATGGTATGTTGCCTCCCTGGTGCAAAGATGTCAGGGATGTCACTGAACGGGACTTGCAGAACATTCTGGACCAGGGGAGGGTGGGTGAACAGCCAGTTGTCGTGGTGCATGTTGGCACCAACGTGGATATAGGTAAAAAAAGGGATGATTGGAAGTCCTTACAAGGTGAATTTAGGGAGCTCTAGGAGATAAACTTAAAAGTTAGGACCTCAAATTGGTGGAGTAATTATCTCCCCCCCCCCCTGGATTACTACCAGTACCACGGGCCAGTCAGGTGTAGAATAGGAGGATAATGCAAATATGAATACGTGGCTTGAAAGAAGTGGTGCAAGGGGGGTAGGCGTATTCAATTTTTTAGGGCACTTGGGACCAGTTCTGGGGGAGGTGGGACATTTTTGGTACAAAACAGGACGTTTGCACTTGGAATGAATGGAACCAATGTTCTTGGGGGAGTGCCCTTCTTTGCTAGTGCTGTCTATTGGGGAGGATTTAAACTAATGTGGCAGGGGGATGGGTACTAAGAGCAGAGAGGCCAGGAGGGGTGTAAAATGAGTGGTAGAAGCATTAGGTAGCAAGGTGAAAGGTAAAAGTGGCAGGCAGACAAAACCAGGGCAAAAATCAAAAAGGGCCCACTTTCAGCAAAATTGTATAAGGGGGTAAATGCGTTGTATAAGACAAGCCTGAAGGCTTTGTGTCTCAATGCAAGGAGTATTCGTAATAAGGTGAGACGAGTTGAACGTGCAGATAGATATTAATGATTATGATATAGTTGGGATCACGGAGACATGGATCCAGTTAAGTGGTGACGTAAACTTTAGGCTGGGGCTGAACATCCAGGGATTATATCAATATTCAGAAGGTTGTCATAGAGAGAAAGGAAAAGGAGGTATTATGTGTGGTGGGTAGCGTTGCTGGTTAGAGAGGAGATTAAAGCAATGGAAAGGAGGGACATTAGCTTGGAGGATGTGGAATCTAATCGGTTATGGGTAGAGCTACAAAACACTAAGGGCAGAAAAACTCTGTGGTGGGTGTTGTGTACAGGCCACCTAACGAGTAGCAGAGAAGTTGGGGATGCGATATCAAACAGGAAATTAGAAATGCGTGCGACAAAGGCAAAAACAGTTATAAGATGGGTGACTTCAAGATCTACATATAGATTGGGTTAATCAAATTGGCAGGGGGTGCTGAGGAAGAGGATTTTTTATTTGGAATGTGTATGCGGTGGATAGTTATCTAAATCAAACATGTAGAGGAACCAAACGATGTAGAGAGACAGGCTATTTTAGACTGGGTTTTTTGAGTATGAGGAAGGGGCGGTGGGTTGGAATTAGCCGTCTTGTTGTACGTGCCCCCTTGGGCAAGATAGTGACCGTATAATATGTCGGTGTGAGTTTCTTCAATTAGGAGATGGAGAATGACATTGTTAATATTTCAGAAACAATGGTTCTGACTTAAAGAAAGGTAACTTTGAGGGTTTGAAAATGAGACGTGAATTGGCCAAGATTTGACTGGCAATTTATTCTAAAAGGGTTGACGGTGGATGTGATATACGAATGGAAGACATTTAAAGGAATTGCCATGGATGAACTACAAAAATTGTTCATCCCAGTTTGGCCAACAAGAATAAATCGGGGAAGGTAGTGCATCCGTGGATAAAAGCGGAAATCAGGCGATAGTATCAAAAGCAAAGGATGTTGCGTACAAAGTAGCCAGAAAAAGCAGCAACCAGAGGAATGGGAGAATTCAGAGACCATGCAGAGAGAGGACAAAGGGCTTAATTAGGAAAGGCAAAAAGAATAGATTATGAAAGAAAACAAAAAAAAAAAAAAAAAAAAAAAAAAAAAAAATGGCAGGTTTGAACATAAAATACTGACTGCAAAAGTTTTTTATAGAATATGTGGAAGAGAAAGAAGCCAGTTAGTTAAAACAAATGTAGGACCCTTGCAGTCAGAAACAGGGTGAGTTGATCATGGGGAACAAGGATATGGCGGACCAATTGATAACTACTTTGGGTTCCGTCTTCACTAAGGAAGACATAAATAATCTGCCTGAAATAGCAGGGGTGGACTGTGGGTCAAAGGAGGAATTGAGTGTGAAATCCAGGTCAGTCTTTCTTTTTTGTTAAGGGAAGTTCGGTGTTGGGTAAATTGAATAGATTAAAGGCCGATAAATCCCAGGGCCAGATAGGCTGCATCCCAGAGTACTTAAGGAAGTAGCTCACGGAAATAGGTGATGCATTAGTGATAAATCTTTCAAAACTCTTTAGATTCATGGAGTAGTTCCTGAGGATTGGGGATGGGTAGCAAATGTAACCCCTCTTTTTAAGAAGGGAGGGAGAGAGAAAACGGGGAATTACAGACCAGTTAGTCTAATCATCGGTAGGGGATGGGGCGAAAACTGCTAGAGTCAGTTATTAAAGATGGATAGCAAGTCACAATTTGGAAAGTGGTGAGAAAAATCATTGGACAAAGTCAGCATGGATTTTACAAAAGCGTAAATCATGTCTGACGATATCTTGTGGAAATTTTTCGAGGATGTAACTAGTAGCGTGGATAAGGGGTTTGAAAAAAGAACCAGAGATGTGGTATATCTGGACTTTCCAGAAGGCTTTCGACAATGTGGGTCCCACATAAGAGATTAGTATACAACTTAAAGCATACGGTATTAGGGGTTGTTGTGGGGTTTCAGTATTGATGTGGATAGAGAACTGGCTGGCAAACAGGAAGCAAAGATATATACGTAGGGAGTAAAACGGGTCCTTTTCACAATGGCAGGCCCCGTGAGTAACTAGATAAATGGGGTGGTAACCGCAGGGGTACTCAGTGCTGGGACCCAGCTTATTTACAATATATATTAATGATCTGGATAGATGGGGAATTTGAAGGCAATATCTCCAAGTTTGCGGATGATGACACTAAGTGGGGGGCTAGTGTTCGCTGTGAGGAGGATGCTAGGAGACTGCAAGGTGCTTGGATAGGCTGGGTGAATGGGTGAGTGGGCAAATGTTTGGCAGATGCTTTGTCTTTATATTGTGATAAATGTGCGAGGTTATCCACTTTGTGTGGCAAAAACGGAAAGCAGAATATTATTTAAATGGTGGCGGCCGATTAGGAAAAGGGGAGATTGCAGCGAGAACCTGGGGTGTCATGGACATACACCAGTCATTGAAAGTAGGCATGCAGGTGCTGCAGGCAGTAGTGAAAAAAGCGAGCATGCGTGATGAGATATGTTAGTAACTTTCATAGCAAAAGGATTTGAGTACAGGAGCAGGGAGCGTTCTACTTCAGTTGGTACAGGGTCTTGGTGAGACCACACCTGGAGTATTGCGTGCCAGTTGTTTTTGGTCTTCCAAATCTGAGGAAGGACATTATTGCCATAGAGGGAGTGCAGAGAAGGTTCACCAGACTGATTCTGGGAATGTCATGACTGTCTTATGAAGAAAGACATGGATAGACTTTTCTTGTTGTTATACTCTCTGGGAATTCTAGGAGATTTAAGAGGGGATCTTATAGAAACTTACAAAATTCTTAAGGGGTTGGACAGGCTAGATGCAGGAAGATTGTTCCCGATGTTGGGGAAAGTCCAGGACAAGGGGTCACAGCTTAAGGATAAGGGGGAAATCCTTTAAGACCGAGATGAGAAAGACTTTCTTCACACAGAGAGTGGTGAGTCTCTGGAACTCTCTGCCACAGAGGGTAGTGAGGCCAGTTCATTGGCTTATATTTAAGAGTGAGTTGGATGTGGCCCGTGTGGCTAAGGGATCAGAGGGTATGGAGAGAAGCAGGTACGGGATACTGAGTTGGATGATCAGCCCGATCATATGAATGGCGGTGCAGGCTCGAAGGGCTGATTGGCCTACTCCTGCACCTAATTTCTATGTTTCTATGTTTCTATATTTCACCCCTAGATTTGCAGCCTGTGTCGAGCATGTGGTGTTCAAGCTCTCTGGGTATCTGTTTGGAAAAAATCTGCCTAAACAATCTGAAAGAGTTGGATGAAGAAGCTAAAATATTTTAGCGGTGTGAAAACCTTTCGTCTTTGGACAAAAAAAGATATTTTTCGCCCCGAAGGGTTTTGACTTTGGAAATAGAGGCAGAAATTTGTCAAGGAAGTTTATCGTCCTGCACTGCCCAATGCTTACCTGTATTCAGGGAGAAGGAAAACACCACGCTCATAATGGAGAGGTATTAAAGACTTGTTTATCCTTAAAGAAACTGCGGATAAATCTCCACGTTGGAGGGAGATTACAAAAGTTTTATAAAAACTGGCTTACTATTATTCTGATCGATTTATATTACAAGCAGTTTCAGGAGCCAACTATTACATTTAAGAAGGGGTTAATCGCCTGTACAGAATAAACCTAGCTTATGCTTTCGTGTTTACTGCTATTGATAAAGCAGAGATTAATGTGGAAATTGACAAATTATCTGAAAAGGGGTAATTGAAAAACTTATGAACACGAGCATCAATTTGTCTCTAATATTTTTCGGAGAAATAAAAAAGATGGTGGTGTGCAGAATTATTCTGGACCTTACAGATCTAAATAAGTTTGTAGAATACAAACATTTTAAATGGAAACATTTAATACTGCAAGATATTTAATTTCAGCAGGTTGTTATATGGCTAAGATTGATTTAAAAGACGCTTATTATTTGTACCTATACATCAGTTTTTCCGGAGGTACTTAAAATTTATTGGCTGGGACAATTATGGCAGTTTAAAGCTTTGCCAAAAATGGACTGAGTTCAGCTCCAGGCTCTTTACGAAACTGTTGAAACCAGTTTTAGCCAATTAAGAGCACAAAAACACACATTGTTATGGCTTATCTCGATGACATTCTAATCATTAATGATAATCAAGAGTCAGGTGAGAACTCAGTTTCATAGTTACTAAAGCTTTGTTTGAAAAGCTAGGGTTCTTGATTCATCCAATTAAAAAAAAAAAATCCAGCTGCAGCCAGCACAATCAATTAACTTTTTGGGGTTTGTAATTAACTCAGTGACTATGTTAATAAACTTTACCAACAGATAAAGTTGATGTATATTTTGGTAACTTGTAATAATCTCATTCACAAACCTTATCCTTCCATCCGAGAAGTAGCGAAAACCATTGGTAAACTAGTAGCAGCATTTCCTGCAGTAGAATTTGGTCCATTACATTATCAAAATCTTCAAAGGGACAAAATAAGAGCTCTCAAAGAGAAGGCAGGCCACTTTGATAGGCTTATGCAATTAACAAAAGAAGCTGTGTTGGAATTACAATGGTGGGTTAAAAAATGTCCCACAAGCTGCTAAAAACATTCTGATTAAACAGCCAGAAATGGTTTTACAAACTGATGCTAGTGCTCTCGGATGGGGGGCAACAGATTCATCCTCTTTGTTGTGGAGGTAGATGGAAAGTTCAAGAAGAAATGTTTCTTCAAACTTATGGTATTAACTATTTAGAGCTGTTGGGTGCTTTCTATGGACTAAAAGCATATTGTTGTTCAAAAAAGGGTCTACATGTATTAATACAGTTTAGACAATAAAACGGCTGTTGCATATATTAATCACATGGGGGGAGTTAGATCAGTATCTGTGATTGTCTGGTCAATGAATATGGCAATGGTGTATTGACCGCCAAATTTGGATTTCAGCAAAATACATTCCAGGTAAAGACAATGTGGTGGCAGATAAAAGATCAAGGATATTTAAAGATAACACAGAATGATGTTGCTAATCAGCAATATTTAAGAATATTGTAACCCAATTTGGTTTACCAGAAATTGATCTGTTTGCATCAAGGCTTAATCATCAATTGCCTAAATATGTGTCTTGGGAACATGATCCAGATGCAGTAGCAGTAGATGCTGGGGGAATATGTTCTTTTATGCTTTTCCACCATTTGCTTTGATTCAGAAATGTCTGAGAAAAATAGAACAAGATTCTGCCACTGGATTGTTGGTAGTTCCAAATTGGCCAACACAACCTTGGTTCCCATTAATGCTGAATATGATTAAAGAAAACCATATATGTCAATTCCTAACTGTAGTTATATTTTGATTAATCCAGTAACTAAAGAAATTTATCCATTATATGCATATTTTTTTTTTTTTTTTTTTTTTTTTTTTATGAATTTTTTTTTTTTTTTTTTTTTTTTTTTTTTTTTTTTTTTTTTTTTTTTTTTTGATTTATTAATCTGCAGGTTTTGACCAGACCACTACAGGAGCTGGGATTGTCGGACAAAACTATGGAAGTTATAGTCGCATCATGGCGAGATAGCACACAAAAAACAATATATGACACATATAAAGAAATGGGATGAATTTTTTGCACACAGTCAAATATTTCTTATGATACTGTGAATATTGCAATGTTTTTGGAGTTCCTTGCCAAATTGCATTTTGTGCAACATTTAAGTTACAGTGCCATTAACACTGCACGCAGTGCCTTATCATCTTATTTAGGACTAATGTCTGACCAGAAATCAATTGGATCACATCCATTAATATCTAGATTCATGAAAGGAATCTTTAACATCAATCCACCCAAACCAAGGTACACTAGAGATTTGGGATGTGTAGCATTGTACTTACCTTACAGAGGCAATGGACTCCAATTGAAGGATTGTCATTGGAAGATTAACATTGAAATTAATAATGTTAAATGTCATTGGTTTCAGCTCAAAGAGTGCAAACTTTACAAATGTTGCGTTTAGACTGTATGCATGTGACTACAGATAACATTGTGTTCTATGTTTACGATCTGATCAAACAAAGCAGACCAGGGAGATCTGGAGATAAGGTAACCTTTCAAGCTTATCCTATTGATCCTACTTTGTGTGTGGTAAACATTTGAATCAATATGTTAAAGTTACTGAAACTCTTCGAGGAAATGTAAGAACGTTAATGATTATGCATAAAAGCCACACACAAAAGCTTCAGTTCAAACTATCTCAAAATGGTTGAAAACAGGTGTTGCTTTTAGCAGGAGTAGACACTGATGTGTTCAAATCTCACTCCACCAGGGCTGCAGCTACGTCCGCGGCGAAGGTGCGGGACGTACCACTCGAGCATATTTTAAAAATCGCAGGGTGGAGTAAAGAAGAAACTTTTTCAAAGTTCTACAATAAACCTGTTCACACTATGACAAGCTTTGGCACGCGGTGTTGGGGATCAATATAGTCACCTGCTTTGTATACTATTGATTACTATAACCAGTTATGTAGTCACTTATATCTTTTATCACTTGTAATCATTCCCTCGGATATAAGGAGGGTTATTATATGTTCTTTAAACCATTAAAAAGTTAATTATGGAAAGAACTAATATTAGTCTGGTTTCTCATGTATGTATTTACTTAGCCGGACTGTCGTACTGATTAATTCTACGACATAAAAAACACAGAAAGCTTTAAAAAAATCTTCACGTAGTCACTCACGTGACTCCGAAGTAAAATAGTAAGATTAAACGAGAAACTTACCAGTTCGAAGTTTGATCGTTATTTTATGAGGAGTTTACGATGAGGGATTACGTGCCCTCCACTCCCACCCCCATAAAATAAATGATCATCTGGTAGTTCTAAGTCTATTATGAGCCTTACTATGTTACTTCGGCTATTTGGTGTTCTGTGTTTTTCATGCCGCTGCTTTGAAGTATGCCGTTTGCCAGCGTGAGGCGGCTCTTCACGTAATCCCTCATCGTAACTCCTCATAAAATAACGATCAAACTTCGAAACTGGTAAGTTTCGTTTAATCTTACTATTTTATTTGTTTCCAAATTCTGATTGTACTATGTATAATTGGATTTTTTGTTGCAATTTGTGTTATTCACCGTCATTGGTGAGAGAAGGATCATGCCAATATTAAAAGGGGAGCAGTCCTCTTTCTCCATAATGATCCACTCCAGTTGTTGAGGAGAGTTATCCAACAATTGAATCATATTTCTAATATTTACAGACCAATAGTAATACGTAAAAATTAGGGAGTGCTAATCCCCCTACTACTTTGGGTTTTTATTCAGGTGTTGGTCTTTGTATTCTATGGGGCTTATAATCCCAAATAAAATTTGTAATATCTGAGTCCAATTTTTTAAAAAACTTTTTGAGTAGGTATAATGGGATTGATTGGAACAGGTATGGAATTTGTGGTAAAAACATAATTTTTTATAGCATTTATTCGGCCAAATAAGGACATTTCCAGAATTTAATTAAATTATGTAGTTTCTTAAGTACGGGGTTATAGTTTGCATTAAGCATGTCTTGATACCTTCTAGTGATTTCAATACCCCAAGTATTTAAATTTTTCCACAGCTATTTTAAAAAGGAAATTGTACGAGATGTGTAGAATTAGAATCTTTCGGTTTTATTGACATAATTTCACTTTTATTCCAGTTTATTCTGTAACCTGAAAATGAACCGAAATCCTTGATTAATTAAGTTTAGAATATTGGGTATAGTGAAATGAGGCTTTGTGATGTACATAAGTACATCATCAGCATATAATGATAATTTTATTGTTTTAATATTTATGTATTATATCCGTGGATATTCGGATGAGTTCTAATTATTTCCGCTAGTGGTTCAATTAAGAGGGCAAATAAACAATGGTGATAATGAACAGCCTTGTCTATTACCCATTCTTGACAGTTGGAAATTTTCGTGGATAAGAAATTATTAGTTAATATTCTGACCGTTGGCTTATTATATATTAGTTTAATCTATTGAATGAAGTTCTCTCCCAGTTGGAATTTTTGCAATACCCTAACCATATACTTCCATTCAAACCTGATCGAATGCTTTTTTCTACATCCAGTGAAATAATTGCGAGATTTGGATCTTTAGTTTGGCATGAGTGCATTATGTTAGCAGACGTCTCAAATTATTAAATGATTGTCTCTTAGGGATAAACCCCGTTTGATCCGGATGTATTAATTTACTGGCGTACTTACTTAATCTTTTCTAGCTAATATTTTTGCTAATATTTTTTGATCTGTGTTTAACAACGTAAATAACTCTGTAAGATCCGGGTTCTTCCTCATCTTTGTCTTCTTATGTATTAATGTAATCGTAGATTCTGCTAGTGTATCAGGTAATATTTGTTCTCTAAAAAGCATGTGTATACATTTCCTGTAAGCGAGGAGTAAATATGTCGTAAAAACATTTATAGAATTCATTACTGAATCCGTCGGGCTGGTGTTTTTTTCCATTTTTTTATGAGATTATTGTTTCTTCTATTTCCTTATTTGAGGGTTTGTGCTCCCAATTCCTCTTGTTCCTGCTGTTCTAGTTTGGGGAAAATTGCAATTATCCAAAAACTCAGTAACTTTGTTGATGTCCTTGTCGTTTTGGATGTATACAAATTCTCATAAAATTGCACAAATCATTTATTAATTTTGTTCGGTAATGTTAATACCTCCCTCTATCTGATTGAATCTTTGAAATCGTATGTTCCTTTTCTCGTTTTTTTAACTGGCGTGCCAGAAATTTGTGAGGCTTATCCCCAATTCAAACTGTTCCTGTCATGTGATTTGGAATAAACTTTCTCTGATAGTAATTTATTTTATTTAAATTTTAGTATTAATATTTTATTATGTTTATCCATGGTCGGGTCATTAGCATTGTCTATGTCCAATTGTCTAATTTGTTCCTATAGCTGCCATTGTTCATTCTTATTTATTTTATTCTGAAAGGCTTGGTATGAGATTATAACACCTTGAATAAAAGCTTTGAAAGATTCCCATATTAATGTAGGTGATATGTCTGGCATGTCATTTATTTTGAAAAAAAGATCCATTTGCTGTTTTAGATACATACTCCCTTGTGGGTCTTTTAAAATTTGGGGGTTGTACCTCCAAGACGATGTATTGTTAGACATTCCTTCTATTTTGTTTTTTAAGTTATGGGGGAATGATCTGAAATCGTATTTGTGTGGTATTTTGGATTCAGAGTATACGGAATTAATTTTGTGTCTACCAGGAAATAATCTATACGTGAATAAGTCTTGTGTACCGATGAATGGAACGAATATTCCTTACCGGTCGGATTTGCAATCCTCCAAACATCTGTTATATTTGTATTTTTTATATATGTGTTTAAAAGTTCACTAGTTTTAGATTTCATATTACCTCGCTGTTTTTGACTAGATTTATCTAAGTAAGGGTCTAAAACACAGTTAAAGTCTCCACCAATTATAACATTCTGGTAATTATATTCTGCGATTATATTCAGAATTTTATTTTTAAAATGCAGATTATCAAAGTTAGGCGCATATATATATTTTACCAATGTAATTGGGATGGCATGGATCTCACTGGTAACTATCAAATATCTCCATCCTTATCTGTTAAGGTATTTTTTCTGTTTTAAATGGTATGCCTTTGCGAATAATGATAGACGTGCCTCTGGATTTTGACGTGAACGACGAATGAAAGGCCTATCCAGTTGGCCATCAATCTAGCTTGATCTTGAAATTTAAGATGCTTGGAGGAAGATAACATCTATGTTGTATGCTTTCAGCTGAGCTAAAATCTTATTCCTTTTAATGCGTTTCGTTAGCCCCCCTAATATTCCAACTGCAGATGAAATGATTCCTCCCAGTTTATTTTGTTTAATGTCTTGCATTTTGGCTAGGTTTAGTACCTGTGTATCTTGCGGTGCATCCATACCTCAGGTCTTTAAGTATTGGGGGAACATTTAACCTACCAAGTTCAATTTGTGGATTCCTTTTGCGATTCTCCTTGAATAAAAACACACACATGTGAATTGATTGTGATAATTAAAAAAATTAGGCAAAAGTGGAAACTACAGTGACCGAGCTTGTCGGCACTGTAACAAGTGGCCCACCTGTTGATGGGAGAAAAAAAACATTATGTCGACTTCCGTTGTCGATATTTGCAAAACAAACAAATAGCTCCGCTCCCTCAGTTAGTTATAACATATCCATACTCGAGCGGTGCCGGTTAAAAATCAACTATTATAGTACCCAATTGCACTATATATATCCATTTCAAAATGTTTATTCCCTGATATTATCTAACCATTTTTTTTATCTGCAAAGTATCAAGCATCAGGTTTTACCTCGATAATAATCAGCTATTGGTTGAAGGGGTTAACTAGGGCATGCTTCTGGATCTGAGCCAGGAGCCCGTCTTTCCCCCTCACACCCCGGTTATAATTCTGCTTAAAACTTATTAAGTTATTAAGTTATACATATTATTTTGTAAATCAACCCTATACTACCATTCTGGTTAATATTCATTACAAATTCTATGTTAATGTCCTGTGTTTTAAGTGTTAAAGGTGTTAAGTCTATAACATTAGGTTATTCATTTAAATTCTTAAACCACGATGATTGCTCTGTTCACATTCTGATGTAAAGCTCTGCATTCAGTGTTTATCTTTTTCCGCTTCACTTGGAACCCCTTTATGTCCTTGAGTTAGCATTCCTCGATAAGCCATCTCGTCAAAACACAAGGGAGAGTTCCATCTTCTGGTAAACACATATTTCATGGTGAATAATAAGGAGAAAGAATCTCCATACAGTTCAGCTTTTCAAGTTACTAATTCTCTACCACGATGGTTAAGGCATTATTTATATGCGTTCTCTGGATTTGTAAAACGATTTTTGCTGTTCCTTGTAAGAAATGTGCATTTTCACTGGGTAGTAGACTCCAATCTGACTCCTTTCACGCCTTTGAGAGCTTGCTTTGCCTTAGAGAACTGATTTCATTTCTGAACAATTTCATAGGGATAGTCCCTGATATTTTGAAAGATGTCAGCCCGTGTTCAGTGGCACTCCATTATTTAATATACTCATAACCTCTTCCAAGCCAGAAATGTCCCGGAATTTCCACAATAATCTGACGTGTGTAATTCTGTGCCTGTTTGAGATTTTTGTTTGAATCTCGGAACTCGATGTGCCGCTTCAATTTTGGGAAGGTTATGAAGATTGAGAGCTTCTTTAATTAGATCCACAGCGAACTCCAGAGGGTTATCTCCCTCGACTCCCTCGAGTACTCCTGCTAATCGTAAATTAAAGCGTCTCGAATGAACTTCCAGATCCAGGCACTTCCCCGAAACTTTTGCCAGCTGTTTTGCAGTGAGGTCGGTGATGTATCTTCATTTTCTTCATATCCTCGGCCATTCGTCCCATCTCTTCCTCCATCTCTCTCATTGTTTTCACATATGAGGCGACAGTCTCATGCACTGCAACAAACTTCTTAGTAGTGTCTTCTTCCCCCTTGTCCATTCTCTCCAATAGTTCAACTCTCACATCTTCAATTCTTTTATTTACGGTGCCGATCGAATCCTGCACAGACCGCACAGACTCAATAATTTTCAAATTCCCCGCGTTCGTATTCACCATCAGCCGTTCCATCATATCTCTCATCATTTTTTCCATCTGCTTTCCATCCACCTTTTCATCTTCCAGTTCTCTTACCGATTGCTTTAAAGTCCTCCATTTCCTTATCTGCCTTAGCTCTTGTAGACATTTCAGAGGGCAATTTTCCTTCAAGAGCCACCTCAAAAGTCGTTTCTTCAGGCTCCTTCTCGCTGCTCCAGTAAAGTTTTGAGATTGTTCTCTGAGGACTCTGAGCAGAAACTGGATTTTGCATTTAAAGGGTTAAATCCACCGTTCAATCCATAGCGCTTGCTGATGGACGTCATCAGTGCGATTGTCCAGAGGCTCCGGTAAGATTTTTAAATCGGTCCCGATCTGTAGGACCCAGTTTTGTAATGCGAAAAATCGCAAATTTTCGGGAGCGGAGCTATGTATGGCGACTGTTACTAAACGTGGCGCCACCGGAAGTATGAGCCGAGCTTTCAACGCCGACTTAAGGAGCCTGTGGAACCGCTCAACCAAACCGTTGGACAATGGGTGATATGCGGTGTTTGGTGCAGCTTCGGCCATACAGCTGCACCATACCACTCCACAGGGAAGACGTGAACTGGGCCCCTCGATGAGTAGTGATATCGGAAGGAACCCCAAAATGAGTGAATTAGAGACGATAGCCCGTGCACAAGCCTCAGCGGAGGGTATCAGCTAATGGTATCGCCCTCCCCATTGGTAAACCTGTCCACAATAGTCAGTAGGTGAGTGGCTCTGCGCGAACATGGGCAAGGGACCTACCAGGTTCGACATGAATGAATGCAGGAATGTGCCATCTGGAACAGCGAAATCCTGCACGGGCGGTCGCACATGCATCTGACCTTGGAAGTCTGACAAGGAATACAGGAGCAGGCCTACGCTGCGGACCTGCTTCCGTAACCCAGGCCAGACGAACTTGGCCGCAACCAGGGCAGAGGTGGCACAATTGGACTAGTGCGCTAGGCTGTGGATGGTGTCGAAAATCCAACGCCTCCAGGCAATCGGGACAATGGGGCAGGTTTTGCCCGTGGAGACATCGCAAAGAACCCGCTCGCCGGCGGCGCCACAGGGCACCTTGGCCAACTTAAGGCCCAAATCTCCATGCCAGCGTCTAATCCACACCTAGGCTTAACGCAGAAACCCCTGGGGCTGCCGGATAGGGCAGCGCGTCAGCCATGACGTTCAGCTTCCCCGCTGCATGCTGAAAAATGCCAGCTGCATCCAGCGGCTACCTACACGTTGCTCGAGGACAGCGCCCACCGCGATGTCAGATGCGTCCATGGTGAGGGCCATTAGGGCTGACGCCCTAGGGTGAACTAGCATAGTGGCGTTGGCCAATGCTGTCTTAGCCCCCTTGAAAGCCGTCTCGGCTTTCTTTGGACCAGACCAGGTCCTTAGGCAGACACTGGAACAGCGGCCGCATGATGGCGGCGGCTAGACAGGACCAAACGGTAGTAGAAAATTGACCATTCCGATAAATTCTTGCAGGACCTTAATGGATAGAGGGCCTCGGGAAGCGACGGATAGCGTCAAACCTTCTCGGGCAGGGCTGTTGCGCCATGGGAGGTAATGCTGTGACCCAAAAAGGAAATGGAACGCAATCCAAACTGGCACTTCGCAGGGTTGGTCACCAACCCGTGTTTGCTCAGCCGTTCGAAAAGCAGGCGGAGGTGCCTAACGTGCTCTGCCTGCGAGCTGCTGGCCACCAGAATGTCATCGAGGGAGATGAATATCAACGGCAAACCCCGCCCGACCTGATCCATTAGCCTTTGGAATGCCTGAGCAGCGTTCTTCAGGCCAAAAAGCATTTCTTAGCCATTCGAAAAGGCCGAAAGGGGTGATGGTGGCCGCCTTAGGGACGTCGGCGGGATGGACCAGGAATTTGATTATACGGCGGAATGAGGTCGACCTGTGAGAGAAAAGGTAGAGAGCAAGGTTGCGCCCTCCAGATGAGCCGAGAGGAAATCCTGGATGTTCGGGACTGGGTACCGATCTGCTGTGGTTACGGTGTTTAAGACGCCTGTAATCACCGCAAGGTCTACAACCCCGGACGCTTTAGGTACCATGTGCAGCGGGGAAGCCCAAGGGCTATTCCAACCGCCGGATAATCCCCATGTCCTCATAATCTGGAACTTGTCTCGTGCGATGCGCAATTTACCGGGCGGGAGGCGGCGCACGCGGGCATGAACCGGTGGGCCCTCGGTGGGAATGGTGCAGGTGAAAATGTGCCTCAATGTGGGCAAACCACACCTGAGGTTGATTCGGGCCAAAACGATGGCAATTTGAAGCCCGTGAGCCCTGCAGTGTGCCGGCCGATTCTGCAGGAACACTAGTCTTCCGCATGATCTATTTGTCTAGCGACGGCTAGACAGGTCGGGGTCACCAATTTGGCGGTCGCAAGAAGACAACTAAGTTTTGTAACTTATTTTATTCACAAAATAAGCTTCTTAGCTCACAGGTTCTTACAACACGTCTGACCACAACGGTGGTCAGCACTCAACTGCTGCGCGAAAGTGAAACCACGCGTAATCTAGCAGCCCCTCCCGAGTCACGTGACCGCGGCTTCCGAACGCCGGGTCCGATACCTGCGTGCGCCAGCAGGCGCCGCTACAATATCGCTTTTTTTCATCTCTCCTGGACAGGTGAGTTGTGTCCGACAGACCCACCCAGCCATTCATGGCCATGTACATCATTCAGTCTATCGACCCTCTCCCTTCACTCCATCCAAATCCACACTGGTTTCCTAGGTTTTCGTTGTGTTGTAGTCCTGGATCTGCACCATTAACACTCTTTCTCTTTCACTCTTTCTCCCCTCCCATCCTGCTCCCTCTTCCCCTCCCCCTCCCTGGCCTCTCCCTGTAACTCTACTGCCATCACTCCTCCCTCTCACAATGACTCCTCCACCTCCCCATTCCCTTTTTCTTTCCTTCCCACCCTCCACTCTCTCCCTTCGCCCCACCCTCCCCTCCCCTATTCCCACCCTCTCCATTCATTGCTCCCCCAATCCCACACTCTCACACCCTCATCTTCCCTTTCCCCTTCCCCTCGTCCCACCCTCCCCTCTCCCCTTCCTCCATCTGCCCCTGCCCCTACTATACCCCTTCACACCCCCTCCTATTCTCCACCTCTTCCGCACAATTCTAACTCCCTTCCATAGGTGTCTTTGTTCTAATTTACTCTGCCTTGTAGTCTAAGCATTTTTCTACTCTAACTATTGTACTCTAATTTTAGTCTTTTCAAACATTTGGGTCCTGACCCAAAATGTCACCTATTCATGTTCTACAGAGATGCTGCTTGATCCGTTGAGTTACTCCAGCACTTTGTGTCTTCTTTTGTAAACCAACATCTGAACTGGTCCTTGTTTCAACACTTTTAAAGCTCCATTTTCAAAATACCTGTGATTTTGGACTTGAGAGAAAAATATTTATTCAGTTTTCCTTAACGAAATATAATGGACTGAAAAAGCTGAGATTTTAAAAGAATATTGTACATTTCAGATGTGCACATTAACTCATTACTCTAAATTATCACAGTCCAATATTTTTACTGGAACAAACAGCTGCCTAAGTTCAAGTACCTACTGGATTCTTATGAAGTCAAATCAAAATTGCATGAGATCTTATTTCATGGTAGAAGTTCGACTTCTGTAAAGAATACAATACCTAAGCATGCAGCAAAATATGGAGTTACTGTAACTGTTTTATTTAGAGTTACAGCCCTTCGGCCCACTGAGTCCGGACCGACAGCGATCCCTGCACATAAACACTATCCTACATACACTAGGGACAATTACACATACACCAACCCAATTTACCTACTAAACCTGTAGTCTGTGGAGTGTGGGCGGAAACCGAAGATCTCGGAGAAAACCCAGGCAGGTCACGGGGAGAACGTACAAAGTCCATAACAGACAGCACCCCGTGGTCAGGATCAAACCCGGGTCTCCGGCGCTGCAAGCGCTGTAAGGCAGCAACTCTACCACTGAGCGACCCTGCCACCTTCTGTGGGATGAACACAAAAAGTTTATTTGAGTAGATGAAATATCAGAGAGATACACCAGGGGGCACTGTTGTATCATGAAGAACACTCTATAGATCTTTGGTAATCTCTACTGCCCTCTATGTACATGACATTAACATTGTCAAATTCATTATACTGTAAGTGGAGAAAGCCAATAAAGAAGCGATCAGCAAGAAATCTAATGAAATCTAGTCATCAGAAATTGACCAGAAATCTAACACGTTCCGCAATTCTGCCGCTTGATTTAAAAAAAATGCAGTTCTGACATTTTAATTTTGTTTTAGATTTTCAGAGCAGAAGAATTCACGCTTAGAACATAAAACATAGGAGCGGGCTCTTCCACCCACAATGTCCGCAACGAACATGATGCAAGTTAAACATCTCTTCTGCCTACACCTGATTCATATCGCTCATTCTCCGGATTTTTGTAGCCCCATGCTCGGTCATGACTGAGCATGGGTGATGCATCTGGTCGATGCAAGCCTGGGTGATGTCATATGGAGGACAGGATGTTGCCCATGCAGCAGCCCCCCCCCCTCTCATGTCACTGATCGATCCAAAGGAACAGCAGGGCCGTTACAGTTTGGCATCCAGCGCCGTCGCAGGAGCTGCCAGAGCGAGGTTGTAGACAACGATGAACTGCCTTAGGCTCCGACTCCGGATTTTTTCTTGAGTTTACTCCAGGAGCCTTTTCCATGATTGGGGGATATGGCACAAGGCAGTGGAGGTTTTTTAAATCAGAGTTTTCCCTCTGCTAGATTGACTGCCCTTCCCAGGCTGACGAGCACCCATCTTCCCGAGACTCGTGGGGGGCGGGGGAGCGTCTACTTTTCCGTGTGGGTCTATAGCACCTGCCCACTGCCCAGTGGATGTCCATGTGCCTATCTAAAAGCTTCTGAATTTTGCTTCCATCAGATCTGCCTCCACTACCATCCTGCAGCACATTCCAGGCACCCACCACTCTCATATCAAATACTTGCTTGACATTATCTTCTTTAAACTTTGCCCATCTCTGAAAGCTGTGCCCTCTACTCTACTGACATCTCCAACTGGGAAAAAGGTTCTGACTGCAGAACCTTATCGATGCCTCTCAATATTATTTAAACTTCTAACAGGTCTCCCCTCATCCATGCTCCAGAAAAAAACAGTCCAAGTTTATCCAACCTTTGCCTTATAGTAATACCTTCTATCCAGACAGCATCCTGGTAAATACCTCTTTTGCACAAAGCCTCACATCCTTCAATAAAGGGATTGCCAGAAAAACTGCACACAGTACTCAAATGAAGCCGAAACCAATGTCCGATAAAGCTACAACATGACTTCCTTGCTCTTATACTCAATACTCAATGAAGGTAAGTGTACCAATATGTCTTCTCTATCACTCTATCTACTTGTGTTGCCACTTTCAGCGAGCTGAGGTGGGGTTGGAGCTGCGGATTTTCATCAGAACATCAGACTATTCCCATCATACTGGTTATTTGTTCATATTTTAGGTTTAGTTTTAGTTTAATTTATTGTCACGTGTACCGAGGTACAGTAAAAAGCTTTCCAACCAGCGGATTGCCATTGAGCCGTCCGCGGTGTACAGATACAGGGTAAAGGCAACAATGTGTAGTGCAAGATAAAGTTCGGTAAAGTCCGATTAAAGATAGTCTGAGTGTCCCCAATGAGGTAATGGTAGATACATGGGCAGGATAACTACAGTGGCTTGCAAAAGTTTTCATACCCCTTGAACTTTTCCACATTTTTGTCACGTTACAACCGCAAAACGTAAATGTATTTTTATTGGGATTTTATGTGATAGACCAACACAAAGTGGACGCATAATTGTGAAGTGGAAGGAAAATGATACATGGTTTTCAAATTTTTTACAAATAAAAAACTGAAAAGTGTGGCGTGCAAAAGTATTCAGCCCCCTTTACTCTGATACCCCTAAATAAAATCCAGTGCAACCAATTGCCTCAGAAGTCTCCTATTATTAAATAAGAGTCCACTTGTGTGTAATCTAATCTCAGTATACAATACAGCTGTTCTGTGAAAGCCTCAGAGGTTTGTTAGAGAACATTAGTGAACAAACAGCTTCATGAAGCCCAAGGGGATAAAGTTGTTGGAGGTTTAAAACAGTTTTAAAAAAATCCCAAGCTTTGAACATTCTCATGGAGCACTGTTCAATCCATCATCCGAAAATGGAAAGAGTTTGGCACAACTGCAAACCTACCAAGACATGGCCGTCCACCTATACTGACAGGCCGGGCAAGGAGAGCATTGATCAGAGGGAAAGCAGCCAAGAGGCCCATGGTAACTCTGGAGAAGCTGCAGAGATCCACCGGCTCAGGTGGGAGAATCTGTCCACAGACAACTATTAGTTGTGCATCCACAAATCGGGCCTTTTATGACAGAGTGGCAAGAAGAAAGCCATTGTTTGAAACAAAGCTATAAGAAGTCCCCCGTTTGCAGTTTGCCACAAGCCATGTGGGGGACACAGCAAACATGTGGAGGAAGGTGCTCTGGTCTGCTGAGACCAAAAATGAAGTTTTTTGGCCTAAATGCAAAACGCTATGTGTGGGCGCGAAAAAAACTAACAACTGCACATCACCCTGAACACACCATCCCCACTGGTGAAACATGGTGGGTGGCTGAGCATCATGCTGTGGGGTTGCTTTTCTTCAGCAGGGACAGGGAAGCTGGTCAGAGTTGATGGGAAGATGGGATGGAGCCAAAGTAAAACAAATCCCACCCCCCCAATAAACAAAGCCCAAAAGGCAATCTTGGAAGAAAACCTGTTAGAGTCTGCAAAAGACTTGAGAACTGGGGCGGAGGCTCACCTTCCAGCAGGACAACAACCCTAAACATACAGCCAGAGCTATAATGGAATGGTTCAGTATCAAAGCATATTCATGTGTTAGAATGGACCAGTCAAAGTCCAGGGGGGGGGGCCTAATTATGCAATTGAGAATCTCTGGCAAAGACTTGAAAAATTGCTGTTCACAGATGCTCTCCATCCAATTCTGAGACTGAGCTTGAGCTATTTTTTGCAAAGAGAATGGGCAAAAAATTTCAGTCTCTAGATGTGCAAAGCTGGTAGACATACCCAAAAGACTTGCAGCTGTAATTACAGCGAAAGGTGGTTCTACAAAGTATTGACTCAGGGGGGCAGAATACTTTTGCACGCCACACTTTTCAGTTTTTTATTTGTAATAAAAATTGGAAACCATGTATCATTTTCCTTCCACTTCACAATTAGCACCACTTTGTGTGGTCTATAACATAAAATCCCAAAAAAATACATGTACGTTTGTGGTTGTAACGTTACAAAATGGGAAAAGCTTAAGGCGTATGAAAACTTTTTGCTAGCCACTGTATGACTCTCTTGGCTTGGGGTCATAGTTGTTTGCTGGGTGGCCACTCCATGGCAGAGTCGAATGGTTACTCTGCATGGTGAATACAAGCCCAAAAGGAACGTGCGTGTGGTGTGGCTGTCTTGTCAGACATGTTGCAGCCATAGTTCTGTGGCCGTGGGTCGTAGGACGTGCATCACATTAGCTGCAATGTAACTTGGGTTCTAACATGCAGCACACTATATCTCCTCGCAAGGTCCCTGCTGGAAATGTCTCATCTGGCAAAAGAGACGGCCAGATCAGCAATGCCGAAAATCCAACCTCAGATCAACAGTAAGCATACTTCATCTTCCCCCTATAATTGTAAGAGCTAAACAGACTATGTCAGCTGAAATGGAGTTGTCAGCTAAATTAGCAGCACCACATTTCAAACCCTGCTTAGGTAAACAAGTAGATGTGTTCGAAGAATCAAAGGGACCATTAGATCATGAAGACACCTGCGAGGTCACCAAGATAAGCTTTGCTTTCTCAGAGACATCCAAGGGCAACAAAGAGGAGGATGACTGAACTTTGTCTTCCCTCACAGTGGGAAACATTGATTCCACTGTGTGGGGATGTTTATGTTAATTCTATCGTGTGCTGTGATCTTTTTTATTCTTATGGCTGTAAGGTGACCACAAATTTCACTGTACCAATTGGTGCATGTGACAATAAATGTCTCTTGAATCTCTTGAATGTCTTGAATCTCTTGGACTAGCTCAACATCTGATAGGGACACATAACTCACGCCATTATGGAATGGTGCATGTTGGAAGGAGCTGCAGATGCTGGTTTAAACCAAAGAAGGGACTCGACTCGAAACGGCACCCATTCCTTCTCTCCAGAGATGCTGCCTGTTTTGCTGAGTTCCTCCAGCATTTTGTGTCTGTCTTCCATTATGGATGGTGTTGGAATCAACACCCCAACTGTAGTTTTGAGAGATAAAAGTTATGATATACATTACATGCTTCCACCATGAGAGCACGTGCTTCGCCATTGGAGAGAGAAATGAGTTTCACCTTCAAGGGGTGGGGGGGGAGAGAGAGGCAGAGCTTGGATCGTGGTGTGTGCCAGTGCCAGTGCCAGCCAGTGCAGACAGGAGTCTTGAATATGCAGGGGGCCGTGAGGGACCTGTTGTTATGTATTGTTACTTTATTGATAGTTGCTAATTTTTCTGTGTTTTGCTTGTATTTTGCTTGAATAAATAGTAATTTGTGCTCTTCAGCAGGCCCTGTCTCCATTCCTTGAATTCTGCATACTTCCTCACACCCTTCATAAGGGGTCCCGGGTTACCGATCGTTCCCCAGAGATGCTGGCAGCAGGCATTTTTTATGCTGCCCCTGAATCTCAAACCTCGAACACCTGAGGATGACCACAGCAGTTGGCTTGGCTGCGGCCTACTGCAGGTCTGAGTATGTGTTTCCGGCTTGGACACGTGGTGCATGGCTCAAGTTGTGGCCCCTCACTAGACATGGGAGCTGCCCATCATCTTTCCAAAGGCCTAACAGGTGGGTCTAATTTGGACTGCGGAATAGTAAATGAGCGTGATTTCTGAATATTTAACTATATTCTAATAACTGATGCCATTACCTTAAAAACTTCCCATAGATCAGTGTTTATAGGGACAGGCATCAATCCTGAGCTTGCTGGAGAATAGTTTACACTGAAAAATCTGTACAAAACCTTTTGCCAAAACTATGTAACATGGACATTTGAATATTTTGCATTGGATATCGTAGGGAGTGAAATTGGTGAAAACATAAAAAGTAGGAGCAGGAATGGGATTTCGGGGAGCTATGGATTTGAACCCCATGGTGAGGGAAACATTGTGTTCTGTGATGAAGACAAAAGGGAAAGATTCTAGTTCTATGCTCTGCAGTGCACTATGATCCCTCATGGTCAATTTCAAGTGCGGCTCAGTTGCAGCATTCTCACCTCTCAGTCAGACTGTCGTAGGTTCAAATCCCATTAGAGTAATTCAAACACATAGATGCTGCAATCCGAAA
Organism: Okamejei kenojei; assembly: GCA_035221665.1. NCBI lineage: Eukaryota > Metazoa > Chordata > Chondrichthyes > Rajiformes > Rajidae > Okamejei > Okamejei kenojei. The sequence goes on from CM069134.1 coordinate 18,575,343, forward strand.
CCAAAAAAGGGGAGCTGCCAGATCAGCTCATTGAGTCAGGTCAAGGCCTTTGAGTTTAGGTGAAGGATCTCGGCTCAAAACGTGAACCTCCCCATTTCCTCCACAGATGCTGCCTGACCCACTGAGCTACTACAGCAACTCTCCATTTCATGCACAACGAGGTTGGAAGATATTATTCTGACCAAACCGGTCCATAGTGAAGAGGCCATCATAGGTTTTATGAAGTGGTTGAGATAAGCGACACCAGACAGGGGCAGATTCTGAACTGTAACTGAATGCATGTACCTGATGCTAAACGAGGTTGATTCTGTGGAAGGAACAGCCACTATATGTATACAGGAACACGCAAGGCCAGTGGAATGGCATTTCAACCACTCGGTAGCCATACCCTCCCAAAGCAACCATCAATTCAAGAAGAAGTGCCTTGACCCAAAACGTCACCTATTCCATTGGCTCCATAGATGCTGCCTCACCCGCTGAGTTTCTCCAGCATTTTTGTCTGCCATCAATTTCAAGAAGGTGCAATTAAAACCAACGGGTCACATAATGTCAATGTTATAAGAAGACTACACCAAAGCATGCTCTTTGAAGGTGATGAATCCAAAGAATCAATTGAAATATGATGTTCAAGAAGGAACTGCAGATGCTGGAAAATCAAAGGTAGACAAAAATGCTGGAGAAACTCAGCGGGTAAAGCAGCATCTATGGAGTGAAGGAAATAGACAACGTTTTGTGCTGAAACACTTCTTCTGAAATATGATGTTGATTGCATTGTTTAGACCGGAGAGCTATCTCAAGTCGTACACTCCAGCAAATGGAACAAGTAAAGGTCACAATATGTAGAAAGAAAGATCTGCAGAAGCTGGTTTATACAAAAGATAGACACAAAATGCTGGAGTAACTCAGCAGGTCAGGTAGCATCTCTGGAAAGAAAGGATGTATCACATTTTCAAGTTGGGATCCTTCTTCAGACTTTCTTCAAGGTTACAATACGGCAGGTCATGGAGATTATTTCAGTGCAAACACTTGCAACCAGATATTATGCAGAACCCATATGAATGTGCCATTGTTGTTCATGAAGCAGAAATAAACAGTAGGCCAAAGAAAATATGCAGGAGGACAAATTAAGGCAGGAACAAGAAGAGAGGCAACTCTGATACCACACAACTGCTCAAAAAACTGCAAAACTGGATGTTGGAAACTTAGTGAGGAAGGGGTCATCATTAGACAAATGCTAGGTATGGAAGGTCATGGATGATACTAGTGACATGACACACATCACAGCCCATAACACAAGATTATAATGGAACAAGTGAAGGTCACAATATGTAAAAACAAAAAACTGCAGATGCCAGTTTATACCATAGATAGACACAATGTGCTGGAGTAACTCGGCGGGTCAGGCAGCATCTCTGGAGAGAAAGGATGTGTCTCATTTCGGGTCGGGATCCTTCTTATCAGAGGAGCAAACATATGACCAAATCTGGAGGAGCAGTTCATCGATCTAAATCAAATTGTTTTTCTGTTGAAGTTTGTATGCTCGTGTGTCAGACGACGTGTAGCTCGCTGTTGGCTTCTGTCGTCGTCCAACATAATGACAGAATTGGTCGCCCGACGCGTCACAGGGTGTATCGTGTCGTCGTTTCTGGGGATCACCACGAGGAGGCTTCTGTCATGATCCCATCTGTTAAAGTAATGCACAACGGACACTGTGCAGTCCTTTTGGATGTTTTTTTGGGGTTTTTTTTCATTATTGTGTGAGGGTCATAGCATAGATAATATTGGTTAGTACTACCTTAGGAATTGTAATGTGTGACCAACAACTCTGTATGTTGCTGCAAAGTTTCAGTATGAAAGTTAGGAGAGAATGTGTATGCCTGCCCATGATAAAAAATGTTACACCATATAAATTTGCCTGAAACGTTGCCTATTTCCTTCGCTCCGTTTCTTTATTTGCTTTCTTTATTTGCTTATCCTTAGCGATCCCCTCATATTTTAACGTGTGAATGTCCTCAGCCCAATACACTTTCCCTTCAATAAATCCACAAAACCTGTAATTTGCTACCCCCCTTGTCCTTCCAATTGACAATTTAATTTTATTCCAGATTATTTCGAGGTGAGTTATCAACCACTGGACTGCTGCTTATCTTCTATTTAATTGTCATTGGTTTTGTATTTAAAGGTTTCATATTTACATTCCTACTCTTTTCTGTACCTTGTCAGTATCCAGGGAGAATTTAAAGACTGTCGTCAAAGGCTATATCATTTTGGTAACCCCCCTCCTTCCCTCAACTACTGGGACATATTGGGACGTATCGGAAACTAATGACCTTTTACTTGGAGTACTGAAATATTTACAGTGTAATCACTAACCTCAGTATATACTAATCACTGTTTAGCTGTACAATTCTCCTCAACTGAAGACAGCACAAAAAGCTGGTGTAATTCAGGTGATGTTTCATGCTGAGGACCCTTCTCCAGTCAGAGAGTCAGGATAAAGGGAAATGAGAGATATAGACGGTGATGTCGACAGATATAGAACAAATGAATTAAAGATATGCAAAAAAGTAACGATGATAAAGGAAACAGGCCATTGTTAGCTGTGTGCTAGTTTGAGAGCAGGTTACAGACAATGAGGACTCAACAAGACGACTTTGAAGCTAGTATGACTTGGGTGGGGGAGAGATGGAGACAGCATATTTTTCTTAATGAAGAAAGATATAACTAAACCACAAGTCCTCATCTACGTCATCTGCCTTAATAATTTCAACCCTTAACCTATGCCATTTTTCCTTTGAAGGAAATATTTGAGTACTCCAAGTAAAACGTTATGAGTTTCAGATACATATGTTCTTTTACAAATTAATTTGAAAAATGTGTTTCCTCCTCATGCCGAACTAATATTTTTCCCCAAATGTTTTCTTTTCTTGTATTTGTTTATTTGTTTTTCTCTCCAATTTCTATATTCAAGTCTATATTCAATAGACGTTGGCACATGAATTATCATAAAACTCAATTGTCTGTACATTTGAATTTGTTCGGTCATCTAATTGATCACCAGCATAGGATGTTTGGCCAAATTCCTCCCCATAACCTATTCGCCCTACTACCCAACCTCTGCAATAGGAAGATCTCCATTTACATCCAAACAGCCTCCTTGTTGAAGGCCTCATCACTCAAAGGTCAAGACTAGATGTTAATTTTTGCTTCAGATCAACGGATTGAAATGGCCCCTCTTCCAATTGAAAATTCTTCATCTAGCTCCTCTAAACCTACTAAAGCTTTGATCATTCTTTCCCAGAGGATTTCTGTTTGAATTGTTTCTCTACATGTTGCTCAGGAATGAGATCCTCATTCTTATTGGATAGGAAACAAGAAAGGGTGGCATGGTGGCACAGTGGTAGAGTTGCTGCCTTACAGCGTCAGAGAGCTGAGTTCGATCCTGACTAACGGGTGCTGTCTGTACGGAGTTTGTACGTTCTCCCCATGACCCACATGGGTTTTCAATGAGATCCTTGGTTTGCTCCCACACTCCAAAGACGTACAGCTTTGTAGGTTAATTGGCTTGGTATAAATGTAAAATATGTCCCCAGTGTGTGTTAATATGCGGGATTTTTGAGGATGTAACAAGTAGAATGGATAAGGGAGAACCAGTGGATGTGGTGTTTAATCTGCACTGTCAAGAAGCCTTTGACAAGGTCCCACACAAGAGATTAGTGCGCAAAATTAGAGCACATGGTATTGGGGCTGGGTATTGACATGGATAGAGAATGGTTAGCAGAGAGGAAGCAAAGAGTAAGAATTAACGGACCCTTTTCAGAATGGCATACAGTGACTAGTGGGCTACCGCAAGGCTCAGTGCTGGGACCACAGTTATTAACAATATAAATTAACGATTTAGATGAAGGAATCAAATGTAACATTTCAAGTTTGTGGATGACACAAAGCTGGGTGGCGGAGTGTGAGCTGCGAGGAGGATGCTTTGAGGCTGCAGGTTGACAGATAGGTTGGGTGAGTGGGCAAGTGCATGGCAGATGCAGTATAATGTGGATAAATGTGAGGTTATCCACTTTGGTGGAAAGAAACAAGAAGGGCGGATTATTAATCTGAATGGTGCCAGATTAACAAAATGGGGTGGTGCAACGAGTCCTGGGTGTCACTGAAAGCAAGTGCATGTAAAGTCCGCAGGCATTGAAGAAAGCAAACGTTGGCCTCATAGGAGGATTTGAGTGTAGGTGCAAGGACGGTCCTACTGCAGCTGTGCGGGCCCTGGTGAGACCACACCTGGAATATTGCATGCAGCTTGGTCTCCTAATTCAGAGGGCTAAGGACATTCTTGCTAGCTGAGGGACTGCACACCTGGATAGGTTCACCAGTCTTGTCCGCGTAATTCCCGGGATGGTCTTTACGTGCAGATATGGGGGGTACATGATGATGTGGGTTTAAAGAATTGGGGGGGTGACCTGGTCTTGCGTTCGCTTGAATATTTAGAAAGGTGAATGGGATTCCTTATAGAAACATAAGATTTTCTTTCGGGGATTTTTGGGGACAGCCTAGATGCAGGACAGGAAATATGTTCCTGATGTTGGGGGAGTCAGCACCAGGGCGTCACACAGTTTAGAATAAGGAGTAGGCCATTTTGGACTGAGTGAGGGAAAGTTTATCAGCCAGAAGCGTTTGAATCTGAAGAAATCTCTGCCATAGAAGGAGTGGAGGCCTATTCATGGATGTATTCAAGAGAGAGTTAGATTAGCTTTACGGGCTAATGAATCAAGGTTTATGAAAAAAGCAGGAACAAGGTACTGATTCTGGATGATCAGCCATGTCATATTGAATGGCGGTGCTGACTCAAAGGGCCGAATGGCCTACTCCTGCACCTACTTTCTATGTTTCTATGATCGCTGGTCGGTGCGGACTCCGGTGGGCTGAAGAGCCAGTTTCCACGCTGTATCTGCCAATTAAACTAAACTTAATGTGTATGCGTTGTACATATATCAGCAACCCCTCCCTCCCCTTGCACTTTGCTGTATTCTCTTCATTCGCAGGTGAATAAATAACTAAAATTATCCAATTTTTCACATTTTGTTTAATAATTAAATCTATTTTTTCTCTTTTCTGTGATTTGAACCTATATTCATTGCCAAACTATTGGGCTCCTTTGAATCAACTCAAACAGAATATACATTTGAACCCTAAAGCACGTCATCTTTTTTACAGTCACTGAATAAATCAGATTATATTTTAATTTATTTCTTACTTCTATGGGGATCAAATCTGTGATGCCATAAATTAATTCTGCTTTTATGCAAGGGATTGCAGGTTTTAAGTTGCTTAAAGGCTTGTGCAGCAAGATTTTGTTTGTACAAGTGAACCATAAATCAGCAATATTGGCCCGTAAGCAACTACACGTGCCATCCTTCTGAATTAATTTTTAAAGTAGTATACCAGCTTATCATTACGACAAAAGCATATATACAGTCAGAATTTATGCTGTTGAACAGTGCTTAGCAAGGACCACTAAAAGATTTGGATATTAAAATGAAGAAAACTGTTTGCAGAAAAATCAATCATTTTTATTGCTGCATCTGTTGTACTTTTGACTCCTTTGTTACATTATTAAGCAGTCGTATGTATTTATTTGACATGTTTCATTGAACCATGTTTCATGCTTTCTGCCGTAAGGAAAAACTGCATTCAGGCATATGGAGTTATTTTTTATGGCTAAAAAACATGTATCCGCTAAATTGTAATGGATTTTGACAGGACAGCGTAGCAATATGTTAATGGTTGTTACTGACATCCTCGTTTTTCCTATAACTCAATGCAGTGACCTTCTGTAAACCTTTCCTGCAGTGTAACAAAGCGAAAAAGGAAAAGCCAAAAAGCTGAGAGGAGACAAAATAAAACCAAAATACCTCATTTATCTTACATAGAAACATAGAAACATAGAAATTAGGTGCAGGGAAGTAGGCCATTCAGCCCTTCGAGCCTTGCACCGCCATTTCATATGATCATGGCTGATCATCCAACGCCAGAATCCCGTACCTGCCTTCTCTCCATACCTCTGATCCCCTTAGCCACAAGGGCCACATCCAACTCACTCTTAAATATAGCCAATGAAACTGGCCTCAACTACCCTCTGTGGCAGAGAGTTCCAGAGACTCACCACCTCTCTGTGTGAAGAAAGTCTTTCTCATCTCGGTTTAAAGGATTTCCCCCTTATCCTTAAGCTGTGACCCCTTGTCCTGGAACTTCCCCAACATCGGGGAACAATCTTCCTGCATCTAGCCCGGGGTCCAACCCCTTAAGAATTTTGTAAGTTTCTATAAGATTCCCTCTTAATCTCCTAAATTCCAGAGTGTATAAACCAAGTCTATCCAGTCTTTCTTCATAAGACAGTCCTGACATCCCAGGATCAGTCTGGTGAACTTCTCTGCACTCCCCTATGGCAATAATGTCCTTCCTCAGATTTGGAGACCAAAACTGCACGCAATACTCAGGTGTGGGTCTCACCAAGACCCTGTACAACTGAAGTAGAACCTCCCTGAGCTCCTGTACTCAAATCCTTTTGCTATGAAAGCTAACATACCATTCGCTTTTTTCACTGCCTGCTGCACCTGCATGCCTACTTTTCAATGACTGGTGTACCATGACACCCAGGTCTCGCTGCATCTCCCCTTTTCCTATCGGCCACCATTTTAAATAATATTCTGCTTTCCTGTTTTTGCCACCAAAGTATAACCTCACATTTATCCACATTATACTGCATCTGCCAAACATTTGCCCCACTCACCCAGCCTATCCAAGTCACCTTGCAGTCTCCTAGCATCCTCCTCACAGCGAACACTGCCCCCCAGCTTAGTGTCATCCGCAAACTTGGAGATATTGCCTTCAATTCCCTCATCCAGATCATTAATATATATTGTAAATAGCTGGGGTCCCAGCACTGAGCCCTGCGGTACCCCACTAGTTACTGCCTGCCATTGTGAAAAGGACCCGTTTACTCCTACTCTTTGCTTCCTGTTTGCCAGCCAGTTTCTCTATCCACATCAATACTGAACCCCTAATACCGTATGCTTTAAGTTTGTATACTAATCTCTTATGTGGGACCTTGTCCGAAAGCCTTCTGGAAGTCCAGATATACCACATCCACTGTTCTCCCTTATCCACGCTACTAGTTACCATCCTCGAAAAATTCCACAAGATTCGTCAGACATGATTTACCTTTTGTAAATCCATGCTGACTTTGTTCCAATGAATTTCACCACTTTCCAAATAATATCTACCATTGGTCTTATAGAGGTGTATATTAAATCATGAGAGGAATAGATCGGCGAGACGCAGAGTCTCTTGCCCAGAGTAGGGGAATTGAGAACCAGAGGATATAGGTTTAAGGTGAAAGGGGAAAGATTGAATACAAATCTGAGGGATGATTTTTTCATGTATGGAATGGGGATGTATGGAATTAGCTGCCAGAGGTGGCAGATCCGCACTAATGCCGATGAGAAAGTCAAGTTGCAAAGAAAACTACAGAGGTCCAGGTCTTGGGACATGTGATGAGTTTTAATGGAATGATGGGAGAGTCTAGTACCAGAGGTCATAGCCTCAGAATTAAAGGACGATCCTTCAGTAAGAACATGAGGAGGAATATCTTTAGTCAGAGGGTGGTGAATCTGTGGAAATTCTTTGCCACAAAAGGCTGTGGATGTTGTTAATGGATATTTTTAAGGCAGAGATAGATAGAATCTTGATTAGTACAGGTGTTAGGGGTTTGTGGAAGAAGGCAGGAGAATGGCGTTAAGAGGGAGAGATAGATCAGCCATGATTGAATGGGCGGAGTAGACTTGATGGGTCAAATGGCCTAATTCTACTCCAATCACATATGAACTTGATATTATTGAAAGTTGAACTGTAGTTGATGAACATTTAAACTGATGTACCGTGCTTCTTTTATCCAGATGGTCCAGAGCAGAGTTGAGAGCCAGTGAGATGGCATCTGCTGTTGACCTACTGTGAGGATGGGCAAATTCAAGTGGATCCAGGCCATGTCTGAAGAAACAACAGCAAATGCTGGAATGTTGTGCAAAACACAAAGTGCTGAAGTAACTCAGCAGATCAGGCAGCATCCATGGAAGGCATGGATAGGCAACATTTCAGGTTGGGACCTTCTTCAGACTGATTGAAGTAGGGGGTAGAAAACCGAAATGAAAAGGTAGATACAGGATAAAGCCTGGCAAGTGATAGGTGGATACAGGCGAGAGGAGCATTGATCGGTAGGTAGATAGGCAAAGGCTAGAGATAAAAAGGAGACTATAGGGTACAAATTAATGAAAGAAGTGGAATGAAATGTGATGCTAGAAGAATAGATATAGGTGGAAGGGGGAAAGGGTGGGAGGGGGATCGTTGGAGAAATGACTGCAGCACAGAGAAAAGAGGGGGGAAAGAGTTGGGGGGAGGGGGTGGGAGGTTGGTTACCCTAATGTAGGAGAATTCATACCGCTGATTCTATGCAACCCAAGTGGAAAATTAGGTGCTGTTCCTCCAGTTTGAGTGTGGCCTTACTCTGGCAATTCAGGAGATTGAGTTGGAGGAGGTGCAATAACATCTGTCTCACCTGCAAGGGTTGCCAGGGTCCCTTGATGGATGCGAGGGATGAGGTATCGGTACGGATGTTACATCTCCTGTGATTGTATGGCAGTATCTGGAATGGAAGTATTTTGGGAGGGAAGGGATGAGCAAACCAAAGAGTTGGTCTACTGCGTTCAGTACGTCTGACTTGGGCTCCTTCACATTGTCCAGACCAAGCACAGACTGCACTGACAGCCATCTCACTGAACGTCGCACACCATTTTAACTCCCCTTCCCCATTCACATACTGATATTTCTGCCTGTGCCTCTTCCATTATTAAAGTAAGGATAGGCACAAACTGTAGAAACACCACCTCTACATTTATAATACCCTTTTAAATAAATTGACACTCACCAAATTGAACAAGTTCTTCCCAAACGTTTCTCCTCTTTGTGATAAATGTCACTTTCAAGATGTGATACTTACTTATACTTTTTTATCCGGTATAAAAAATATAAAACTTTCTGGACAGAAATATTCAATATTATTTCTAAAAACACTTAAAACTCAATTGAGCCAAATCCCAAACATAATAATGTTAGGAATGTCAGAGGGTTGCCCTAATCTAACGATATTTCAAAGACGCTTCCTTGACTATGGTTTAATAACTGCGAAAAAACTTATACTTAGATTCTGGAAAAAGATAACAGTTCCCACAGTGAAGATGTGGATCACAGGAATAACCGAGACACTACATCAGAAAAAAATAAGGATTGTCTTGACGGACAAACCAGATCAATTTTCTAAAATTTGGTCTCCTTTTATTGAATTTTCCTCAACAACATAATGGTTTGAACACAAATTCAAAACTGATGTAGGGCTGGGTGAGCGGGGGTACAGAAGGGTAGTTGGATATATCACCCCTTCTTTAACACCTTTGTTAGTCTGGGTTTTTTGGGGTTTTTTTCTTTACTTTACTTTTTTTTCTTTTCCTCTCTTCTTTCTTTCTTCTTTTTTCCCTTTTTCTGTTTTTTCTATCTTAGTTATTAGATTATAAAATGTTAAAACTGAAGCTGTACGAAAAGTTGTTATAACGGTTATGTCGATCTTTTTATTTTGTACAATTGCTTCTAACAATTTCTTTTAAATAAATAAAAAATAAATAAACAACACCTCTTATTGGGAATAGCTTATAACCCAATGGTATGAACATCAATTTTCCTCAATTTAAGGTAACAAAGCCCCCCGTCAACCTCCCCTCCACAACCCTCCCACCCTCACCCACACCACCCCACCTCCACCCCCATCTCCAGCCACGGGTTGGATTTCAGACTGTAACCAGGTTGAATTTGAGTGGATTAAATTGTATGCCCGAGCAGACCTCTAATCTGTGTATACTTATGTCCATATTGGCCTGGAATAACATATGGTGTTTCCTCTTTAGCAGCCTTTGTAATGTTGACACAGACAGTCCCTGGGACACTCAATAGCTTAAGAACTCAGCATATCACTAGTTTAATAAGATGCCTGTACGTAAACCATTATCTACTTGGATAATTACGTAATAATATGGCAAGGCATCACAGGACAAACCACCTGCATGGCTACACAAGTGTTTAGCATAGATTGCAAACTATTTTTACATTTGGCAGTCCGAGCACAGACACGGAAAATAATTTTTCTGCATTCCCCATAATTCTTTGTTGCATACCTGGGACAGTGCAAAGTTTCTTGCATACTTGGACTTTGTGTGCAAAACAAAGAATCTCACCATACCAACACATGAGTACATGTGACAATAAAGTATCAATCAATCAATCACTCGATCAAGTCAGTAAACAGAAATGATCCCATTTTATGAGATGAATGCCCAAAAGGCATAATCTTTGCCAAATTATTATTCTTCAGGCACCACAAGGATGCTATACAACTTTCAATACTGCAACATGGCGTCCCATCTCCTACTCAATACTCTGACTGACCCCTGCAACAACCCCTCAGCCAAAAGATTCATCTCCCCTATCTTCCTGTTCCCACCCTCACTGAGACATGGCACTGGAAGCAATCCCGAGACCTTGAGGTCCTGCTTTACAGCCTTTTAACTGATTCCCTATACTCATATTGCAGAACCTCATTCCCATTCTCACCTATATTGTATGTGCCAACATGCACAATGACTTCGACTGCCCATCCTCCCCCTTGAGGATGTCATGCAGCCGCTCCGAGATACCCTGGACCCTGGAACCAGGGAGGCAGCACACCATCCTGGCGTCTCCAGAGATTCTACAGCAGCAGTTGAGACTCCATGATAATGTACTGCCTCCTTGGTTGCCCTTCATTATGGCTCTGCCTGATGTCACCCTTCCCTGCTGAGCCTCAGCACCAGGGTTGGTATCACAGCGCTACCTGCCACTGCTGTTCAACCTTGATGTGTCATTCTACCCGACTGCAGCCAAGAGGGTACACCTGTTTTGAAGAAGTACGCCCACTGAGGTCACCTCGTCTCCATGTCTTATTCCCTTCTTCATGGTCACCCATCTTCTCTCTTAGTTTAGTTTAATTTAATTTAGTTTAGAGATAAAGCACGGAAACATTCCCTTCAGCTCACCGGGTCCACCCGACCAGCGATCCCCGCACATTAACACCCTCCAGGGAAAATCTTTACATTTACCAAGCCAATTAACCTACAAACCTGTACGTCTTTGGAATGTGGGAGGAAAACCGAAGATCTCGGAGAAAACCTACGCCGGTCACGGGAGAAAGCACAAACTCCAAATCAGGATCGAACCCGGGTCTCTGGCGCTGCATTCGCCGTAAGGCAGCAACTCTACCGCTGCGCCACCGTGACTGCCCGTGAATCCTGGACCTTGGTTGTGATGACATCGTTATAGGTCCTATCCAGGAAGCTCTCATTTTACCGGATGGTCCTGGGGTCATCCAGCTGCTGCTCCAGTTCCCTGACGCGATATTAAGGAGCTGCACCCGGTTACAATTCCCACACGAGCAGTCATCAGGGTTGTCAGAATCCCTGACTTCAAACACCCTGCGGGAGGAACATTGAACCAACTTACCTGCCATCACCACTGCAACTATTCCAACAATTAAATAATGAGATAGACACAAGATGCTGGAGTAACTCAGCGGGACAGGCAACATCTCTGGAGAGAAAGAATGGGTGACGTTTCGGGTCAAGACCCTTCATCAGACCTTTCCGCCTCAACCTGAAATGTCACCTATTCCCCTCTCCAGAGTTATCCAGCATTTTGTGTTCATCATTGGTGTAAACCACCATCTGCAGTTCATTCCTACACAAGTAAATAACGAGACACACAAAAGACCTCACATAATTCTGGAGTAACACAGCAGGACAGCAGCATCTCTGGAAAGATGGAATGGGTGATGTTTCAGGTAGAGAGCCTTCTTCAGACTAGAGCAGATTGAACCTCAGAGCTCGACCTCTTGCCTGATGAAGCATACGGCAAATGACAAATCCTGGCATACTTTGCCCTTTTCCAAAATATTTCTCTAAGGCTATACATATAGCTCAGAGGGGAAATTTATATAAACATAAACTAATAAAAATCCAGTGACCCTCTGAGACGGAGAAAGGGTCATTTGTGAGACAGCACCGATCCTAACATTAGGGAAGCGACTGCTTTGGTCCCATATGCTGAGGTAGCTCTTTATAGCTCAGGTGACAGCTGCAGTGTCACATTCCAGGACTGAGAAAGCACGGCAGTCAGAAGTCATCCTGATGGCCATATGGTGATAACTGCTAGAGAAATCCAAAACAAAGAGGAAAATGCAGGGGCCACTCAGCCATCCAGGCAGCATCTGGCAAGGGGTTATTTCCTGCAATTAGAAAAGTCCACAAGTGTAGCTTGTATTGAATCAAGATTCAGGTCAGCTGATCCATATGGTTACAATCTCAGTCCACTAATTAAAAGTGGCTCCGTTCAACGCATACTGCAAGGTACTCTGAAACCTTGCCAACATAAGACATTGCATAGGAAGGAACTGCAGATGCTAGTTTAAACCAAAGATCGACACCGATTCCTTCTCTTCAGAGTTGCTGTCTGTCACCACTGAGTTACAACATATTTTTGTGACTATAAGACATTGCGGTCAGGATGGGTGAAAGGAAAATCAAATAAATCATTTTGATTTATTTTGGCAGTGGCAATTCTGAATTTCAGTCACATGGTTTATCTATATAACTAAAAGTCTCATCTTGACCAATTCCTGTCTGCGCTGTATATTGATTATAGAAAAATCGCTACCATATATCGCTATGATGTTTGGCCATCTTAATCGCAGTCCTCCTCCGCTGAGGCAGTCCCGAGGATTTTTCCGATCGATGAAAAATTAAAACGTTATGAATGTATTAAAAATCTTAAGATCAGCTGATTTGACCTCTTGCCTGTCAATCACCATGATGAAGGTAACGCCCCTTCTGGGGGGGCCAGGAGTATAAATACCAAATGGTATGAAATTGCATTTGAATTTGGTGGCCTGCACTCTGCTTGAAATGGTTTGAAATTGCATTTGAATTTGGTGGCCTGCACTCTGCCTGAAATAGAATTTCAAGGAATAGCCGTGAGTGAACTGCCAGCCCTCCAGCCGTGAGTCAACTGCCAGCCCAACAGCCATGAGTCAGTCAACTGCCAGCCCATCAGCCGTGAGTGAGTGAACTGCCAGCCCTCCAGCCCTGAGTGACTGAACTGCCAGCCCATCAGCCCTGAATGAGTGAACTGCCAGCCCACCAACCCTGAGTGATTGAACTGCCAGCCCACCAACCCTGAGTGATTGAATTGCCAGCCAACCAGCCCTGAGTGACTGAGCTGCCAGCCCACCTGGCCTGAGTGACTGAGCTGCCAGCCCACCAGGCCTGAGTGACTGAGTTGCCTGCCCACCAGGCCTGAGTGACTGAGCTGCCAGCCCGCCAGGCCTGAGTGACTGAGCTGCCAGCCCAATAATCCATTCCATCCACAATGTCCATACTAGCCCTCTGGACACCAGTCCCTTCGGCCCACAACACCCATACTAGCACTCAGATACCCCCCCCCCCCCCACACTGACCACCAATATTGGAATTGGTGGAGAGGTGGAATGTTGCGTTGGGGGACCAGCCCTCCCGTGTGAACATAGGACCCATCAGGTCTAGTATTAGTATTAGTCTAGTATTACATAAAGCTGAGAGAAACTTGCGATTAGATTGCTCCTTGACATCATGATTTATTTAGTGGTTTTATTGGAACCTGCACGGCTACTGTTTTATTTCCTATCATGCTGGATTGAGCTAAAATTGCTTGCAGCCTAAACCAGCGGAATGTGCTGACACAAGCAATTGTTGAGCTCCTTTACTGTTCAAGCATGATGGTGTTCAGAATAAATTGTGCAATGAAATTACAACCAATTTATGAAATAGAATTATCTTTATTACAAGGAAATGTTAAGGTTGGTACACTTTGTATATATATATATATATATATATATATATATATATATATATATATATATATAAATAAACGTATCAGTCGTTTTCATATCACTTCATGTAAAGAAACAGAGTGAGATTTCGTTAGGGTTCTCCGATGTGCAATACTATGTTCAGTGTAAGTCCTGTGGAAACACTGGAAAGATTTCCTGAAACACTGGAAAGAAACACTGAAAGCATTTCCACTGCTCTTCTTTTAATATTTAGCAGTTTTTTCAAAAAATTTGCAGAACGCAAAAATATGTGTTTTTGGACGGGACTATTTTTGTTTTTGACACACAGCACTGCTCGGAGTCCGGAGTTCACTCTGTGAACAAGATGAATGTTGTTGATTGTGTCCATAGCATGGTGGCCGCTGGGCTCTACTCCAACGTCAGGCTGCTGAACAGTTTGTTACTGACCATGAGCGACAACAACCCGTGCCAACAAAGATTTAATGTTAACTACTTCAATCTGGCTTCATCTCTTTCAAATTTCTCCTCATGCTCAAATCAGTCGAAAGATGGGTCCTGATCCTTTGTACATTTTTAGCCTCTACATTTTTAATAACTTTGAATTTGAATCAGACAAAATGGCAGTGGAAACGTGGCAACTCTTGTGTACTGTCCCAGTGTAATACTCTTGTATTGAAGTATGAATTAAGTGCCTATGTAGGGTATGATTGTTTTACTGAACTGTATGCAAGAAAATAATTTCAATGGACATTGGAACATGCAACCTTAAAGTACCAATAAACCATTGGATGTTGTCATGTTGGGAAAAAATGGAAGGCTAGGTTGATCATCCTGTTACAAACACAATTCAATTATCACTCCCACTCATGTAAATGGAAGGAAAATTAAGCTTGCCTTGTGACTGGCATGGGATCATTCTGACAAAGTTATTCTCCAGATGCTTCTCTTATGCAATATCCAGAATTCAAACAGGAAAGACCAAGCATAATCCTTAATTACAAAATACTAAAGGCCACAATTCCACACTTTTCTTGAGACAGCGGTTAGTTATTCTAGTACAATGAATGAAATGAAAAACCTGAGTTACATTCATTCATAAATACTAACTAAGATAGAGTCATAAAGCAGTACAGTGTGGGAACAAGCCCTTCGGCCCAACTTGCCCACACCGGCCAACATGTCCCAGCTGCACTAGTCCCCACCTGCCCACGTTTGGTCTTCATCCCTCCAAACCTGCCCTATCCATGTACCTGTCTAACTGTTTCTTAAATATTGGGATAGTGCCAGCCTCAATTTACCTCCTTCGGCAGCTTGTTCCATACACCCACCACTGTTTGTGTGAAAAAGTTGCCCCTCAGATTCCTATTAATTCAGTTAGAAGAGTGGGGACTGGCATTAAGAAGGATGGTAGGGCTCGTGTGGAATATCTGACCATTCCATCATGCCCTCCCTCCACCGACACACACACACACACACACACACACACACACACACACACAGAAACACACACACACACACAGAAACACACATATACAGAAACACACACACGCACACGCACAGAAACACACACACTCACATCCAAACACACACACACACACACACACACACACACACACACACACACACACACACACACACACACACACACACACACACACACACACAGAAACACACATATACACACACACACACACACACACACACACACACACACACACACACACACACACACACACAGAAACACACATGTACAGAAACACACACACGCACACACACAGAAACACATGCACACAGAAACACACGCACACAGAAATACACATGAACAGAAACACACACACGCACATAGAAGCACAAACACACACACAAACAAACATATTACCACCTTACATTATCTGGAACTGGACACAAATTTCTTGGGTCTCTTACACCTGGAGTTCCTGACATTAGCCTGTTTGCAAAAATTACAAATAGCCCCATTCATCACTTAATTTATAGGGATACAATTTGGTCTCCTGTTTTCTGGCCCAATTTTAAAATTCTTTGACTGAAAAATCTTCTCACAGTTAAAAAAATAAATTTGCAAATTGCCACACAGCTATTTCAGCAGAATGGAATTCCTTGTGACATCGCAGAGCTGCAGTTGAAGGAAGAGGAAATAAAAGATACCTAGGGCTAAGAGTATGACTGAGACATTCTCGTCAATGGATATTGAATTCCCCACCCGGAATTCTTGCCACTGTCAATGTTTCCTCAAATAATATTCAATATGGAGAAGCGCTATTTCACTAGATAAATAAGAGCAGTGGGGGATAATCAGCAGGAGAACTCCTTGCTCATATTTGGCACAGAATCACTGAGACACCACGTAGCCAAGAGGCAATGGTCAGAGATCCTATGGCCATTTCACGAACCAACCCACTATTCCCAAACTGTATCTCTCCTCTAGAGAATCTGTCTTGGAAAAAGATCGATGCAGGAGAGCTAAGGGAACATTTTCTGACAGACTGTAAATTTATGATTCCATAAACAGGTTTATTTCATTTAGCCCTAACATTTAGGCTAATGTTCTATGAAAAGAAAATGTCAAGTATTTTTACATTGATTATTTAGATGTGTATTAATGCCAAAAATAAATATTGTTTTCCATAATATTTCATAAATGAATTCACATAAGATTGCACGTTGCTTCATTTTTAAAAAATGATTTCAAATAATTATCAGAACATAGTTAAATGGCACCAAACTGTGTATGTAAAATCTAGGTCAGCGATTCCCAAGTATATTTTTTCATATTTAAGTTTGCCTTGAGCAAACGTGGCCATTAAAATAATTCCATCATCCATTGACATGATAGAATTTGCTGTCTTTTTCATTCACTCACAAGACACTAGCAATGGCAGCAAGCCCAAGGGTTAATACCTATTCCAAATAATTTTATTCTTTCGTCCCTCACATCTCCCTTTGCATTTGAAATTTAGATTTCCCCTTCATCTTTGAAGATGGTCTTTGATATGATTTCATGGATATCGACTCATTTTGAAACCTGGCCCACAGCACTCTACAGAGCTTGCGTTCTCCTGAGATTTACTTACTGCTCCATCAGTGCCCAACCAATGTGTAATACCGTAATTAACATTTCCGATCAGCATTGCTAACAACTCCAATATTTCTTCTTCCTTTCAAAACCACCGTCATGAATTAAACCCTTTTTCAATTCATCAAGTCCAAATACTCAAAGTCTCTTTTTTTCTCTCCCTAAGGTCCTGAAAAATAATGTAACTTCGAGGTTCCGTGCCATTGCCAATGAAACTCTTTGTTCAGGACCTCTGTCTGATTTATCTTCTGTTCACCTTACAGGGATGACCATTTAGTTTGTATTAACTCGGCACTTTAATTTCATGTTTCATGTATCTTGCTGTGTTTTATGACTGTTGGCAGACCAATTTCCCTCCTGGGACAAATAACGTTCTATCATATCGTATTTGTCTGAATCATTTAATCTGCAAATTAGAATCATAGTCATAGTCATAAAAAACAGAAATAGGCCCTTCAGCCAAACTCATCCATGCCAACTAAGATGCCCCATCTAAGCTAGTCCTATTTTCCTGTATTTGATCCATATCCCATTAAACCTTTCCTGTCCATGCACCTGCGCAAGTGTCTTTGACACCTGATTCAACTACCTCCTCTGACAGCTTTTTCCATATACCTACCATTCTCTAAGTGAAAAGGTTGGCCTCAGTTTATTATATGTTTCCCCACTCTCCTTAAAACTAATGTATGTCCACGAGTTCTTGATTCACCTACCTTGGGTAAAAGACTCTATGCATTTACACTATCAACCCTCTTTATACACCTCTATAAGATAACCCCTTATACACTCCAAGGAATAAAATCCCAGTTTGCTCTATTTCTCCCTATAACTTAGGCCTTCAAGTCCTGGCATCATCCTCGTAACTCTTCTCTGCATTCTTTCCAGCTGTATAATATCATTTCTACATTGCTTGGAACTAACGTTCATAAGTGGGTGCTTAGGGTAGGCACAATCATATTACTTATTTAGCACGTGACCAGTGACTAATTTTCAGTTCCATTTCCTTCCTTATCCTCCATATCATGTTATCAGCTTTTTAAATTGCCTAGCCCAACAGGTTGCAATTATGGTAATTCTGGATCGGTCTTATCCAAAACCTATAAATGAGTGGACTTTTCCAGATCATGCTACAAGAAGCTGCTTCAAATGAGGTTGAAGTTCATTCAACCCATCAAGTCTACTTCGCCATTCAATCATGGCAGATCTATCTTTCCCTCTCAACCCCATTATCCTGCCTTCTCCCCATAACCTCTGACACCCTTACTAATCAATAATCTATCAAACTCCACGTTAAAAATATCCATTGACCTGGCCTCCATAGCCTTCTGTTGCAATGAATTCCATTGATTCACCACCCTCTGACTAAAGAAATTCCTTCTCATCTCCTTTCTAAAGGTATGTCCTTTTATTCTGAGGCTATGGCCTCCAGTCCTAGACGCTCCCACTAATGGAAACATCCTCTCCACATCCACTCTATCCAGCACTTTCACTATTCGGTAAGTTTCACTAAGGTCCCTCCTCTCATCCTTCTAGACTCCTGCAAGCACAAGCCCAGTGCCGTCAAATAATCATCAATTATTCCTGGGATTATTCTCGTATACCTCCTCTGGATCCTCCCCAATGCCAGTATATCCTACCTCAGAAGACAAGTTTTGGCCTGAAACGTTGCCTATTTCCTTCGCTCCATAAATGCTGCCGCATCCGCTGAGTTTCTCCAGCACTTTTATCTATCCTACCTCAGATATGTGGACTAAACTGCTCACAATACTCCAAATGCGGTCTGACCAGTGCTTTATAAAAGCTCAGCTTTGCATCCCTGTTTTTGTTTTATCTTCTCGGATAAAGCTAAGTCCACGATTTGTTTTTAGTAACCTGATGCTCTTTCCACTAGTCTAATACTTGGAGGGTATGATTTCCAAAAATACTTATTGTAAGAGCAGCATTATTCAAGTTATAAATAACAATCTCTTCCACAGTTCTGTACTAATTCTGCTCCCTGTGGGAATATATAAACTTAGAATCAGCCGATTCAGTAATTTTGCCTTAACATCTAACAAACATCATATTCCATGTTCTGGAATTAAGTGTGGCTCTCCAATTTCAATCAATTGTTGCATAGTTACGTATGTATTATTCAACACCAGTTACCATTTATGTTGAATGTGGATCAATGTTGAAGTGTAAATTATCTTGGATAAAGTTGCTATTCACACTCACCAACAAACAATATTAATAAAATATTTCCACCTATGCTAACAAGTACAAGTGTTCATGTTAAAATTTCAAGTTGTAAAATAGGCAGACACATTCTAGAAGGGGTGTTGGAGGTGAAAGCTCTTGAAAGACAAATCTTTTAAGGTGGTCAAACTAGATGATAGACTTCTTAAAAGAAACATGAATTCCTTGTATGTATAGGTAAAGGCACACCTGGTGGAAATAATTTATCTGTTGCATGCATTACATGCATGGTTTCATAACATACCGTATATACTTCATTTTTGATCATTCATTCTGTTGATTCCAATCAAACACATTTCTGAACTGGAACTAAATGCATTATTAAGAATACTATACCATATGTTTAAACGATGCCTCCTCAGGTCAATGTTTTACTTCAGAGTCACGTGAGTGATTCCGTGAAGAACCCCACCAGTCGGCATGCGCGTCATTACATCTGACGCATGGCACAGCGACCGGCTGGGAGGAGCAGCGCTTCTCCAGCGGTAAGTTTAAAAAGCCTCAGGTAAGTGTTTAACTTGTGCGAGGTCTCTGCGTTTGGTAATTCTTGTTACAGGAGGACAAGTACAAACATGAAAAAATCCGGAACAGCGAGGTGAACTGTGCCGACAATGTCTCAACCCCACAGGAGTGCGGGTCACGGGCGGCCGTCTAGTTCATCAACGGAGTCGTTGGTTGTCAAACCAACGACCACAGACTTGGTGTCGGAAAACACTGTGCCTACGCTGGAGGGGCGTAAGGCTACCTAAATGTCTGTCCGGACGATAGACTCAGACGAGTCCGACGAGAGGGTTCGACCCTAGAAATGGATACCGCAGAACGGGTATCCAGGATGGAGCTCCTGTTGGAGAGAGTGCTCCATCCAGAGTGCAGGCCTCTCCAAGAGCCCGCGCCAGCAGCACCTACTGGACTGCCAACTATCTTCCTCCAGGACGAGGAGAGTATACCGGGTCAGATTGAATCTGACGCCAATTCACAGGGTTCAGCAATGGAGGCTGCCCCACGAGACGAGGTGCAAGCGCCAGAGGTCCCATTCCTGGCGGCCAGGTTTTCCGTCCCCACAGACTCTGGGAGCCGCTTGGAGAGGAGCTGGCTGCCAGCATAAATTACCTGGCTTCCCACCAGCTCCAGGAGCTGGCTATGTACACTACTGCCAAAAAAGTATGAGACCCCCGAGAACTGTATCCTGCTGAAGGTGCCGACAGTCAATCATGCCATTTGGGACCATATGGGGGCAAGCATCCGAGTGCAGGAGATTAAACTGCAGCGGGTGCTCAAGCTCTTGGCGTCTGGAATAACGGCTTTTGGTAGGTCGGTGGATGGTGGGCTCCTGACTGAAGTTCAGCAGAATGCCCTGGCTCTTATGTGCAATGTGCACTTTGAGATTAATTGTCTCAGAAAGAGCGCCATCCGCCCCACCATTAATCCCAGGTTTGCTGCCCTATGCAAGCCTGGCACCGTCCAGCCGCCAAATCTATTTTTTGAAGAAGACCTGGCCAAAAGGGTAAAAGAGCTGGATGACGAAGCCAAGACCGTCGGGCTCATCAAGGCGCCAGTGACCAACAGAACTATCTGACGGCAATACCCCTATAAGCGGTTTGCGGAAACCGGGGCTAGGCAAAGACCAAGCCGACCGTTTAATGTCCGCAACTGGCGCTCCCCAGCAGGAGCAAGGGGAAACATGCCTTTACAACCCAGGACCAGGCAAAGAGCACCGGTAACCATAGAAGTAGGTGGGTCTGGCTCATGTCGAAACATATTGCGAGAGAATTGCCTACCAGTTGGGGGAAGGTTACACAGGTTTCTGGGAGAATGGTATAAAATAACCTAAAATGTGTTTATACTGCAGAGTATTCAAGGGTTTAAAATTGAATTTATTCCCAACCTGTGTCCACCCACCCAGAACAAACCGAAACGGGCACTCATCTTCTCCCAAAAAGGGAATTTCATGATCCAAGCTGAAATAGCAAAACTATGCCTCAAAGGAGTAATTGAGAAAACAGTCAATCAGACCACCAATTCGTGTCTAATGTATTCCCTAGACACTAAGAAGGATGGTGGGTGTAGAATGATATTGGATTTAACAGGACAATCCATTTGTGCAGTATCAACATTTTTAAAATGGAAACTTTTGTTACTGCCAAGCAACTGCTTTCCAGGGGGTATTATGTGGCAAGTATAGATCTCCAAGATGCGTATAATTCAGTGCCTGTTCATAAAGACTATTGCAGATATTTGACATTTAACTGGATGGGACAATTGTGGCAATTTCGAACTCTACCTAATGGATTAACCTCAGCCCCTCGCCTATTTCCAAAATTGCTAAAACCAGTTACTTGGGTTATTACAGTCACAAGGCCATATACTCATGGCTTATTTGGATGACATTCTAATCATTGGAAACACCTTTGACGAAGCTGAGTTATCAGTCTCAGCTGTTCAACTCATGGTGCAGAGGCTAGGTTTCATTGTCCACCCAGTTAAATCGAAATTGGTGCCTGTTAACATAATTGACTATCTGGGTTTCACAGTTGATTCCAATCACATGTCTGTAACTCTGCCCCAGGGCAAGAGAGTAGATTTAATTGAAGGCTGTATCAACCGCTTAAAGGAAAAAATCACCTTCAATTAAACAGGTTGCGAGCTTAATTGGTAAATTGGTAGCACCCTTTCCAGCAGCCCAATATGGACCTTTGCATTATCAGCATTTACAGAGAACAAAGGTACAGGCACTGAGAATACATGCAAACCATTACAAACCGGCCCATGCATTTACCATCTGAAGCCATCGTAGAGGTACAGTGGTGGATTAGAAACATATTAAATTGTTATGGCACAATTTTGACAAAGGCACCTTCATTTATTTTACAGACTGATATCAGTGCCCTAGGTTGGGGTGCTACTGATACCAGATCTAGTTGTGGAGGAATGTGCATGAGGCACAGATTCTCCAATCACATGGAATTAATTATTTAGAACTGTTAGGAGCGTTCTATGGGCTCTAAGCTTATTGTACCACTAAGATTCACTTACATGTTCAGTTGCAGATTGACAACATTACAGCAGTGGCGTATGTCAATCATATGGGTGGAATCAAATCGCAATCTTGTGACGGATTGGATAACACTATTTGGCACTGGTGCATAAAAAATAATATTTGGATGTCAGCTGTCTACTTGCCAGGCAGACTCAATATGGTGGCAGACACCAGGTCACGCAAATTCAACGACAACACCGAGTGGATGTTGAATCGTGAAGTATTTGGTGAAATTATCCTTCGGTATGGGATGCCAGATATCAATTTATTTGCATCCAGATTTAATCACCAGGTACCGAAATATGTTTCATGGGAACCAGACCCAGTGGCAGTAGTGGTAAATGCATTCTCACTGCACTAAGGTGGAATGTTTTTATATGTTTTTTCCTCCCTTCTGCCTCATCAGCCGGTGCCTGACTAAGATCAAGCAGGACACCGCTACAGGGGTTCTGGTAGTGCCCGACTGGCCTACACAGCCATGGTTCCCGCTCATTTCGGAAATAACCACGCACCCTATTGTGCTGGTTCCAAAAACGTGTAAATTTATTGGTTCACCCTGTGACAGGGGATCCACACCCATTGAATGATCGTGTAAATTTGTTGATTTGCAGATTTTAAAAAGCCGTACCTGGGTCTGGGACTGTCCAATCAGACTGTGGATACCATCACATCATCCTGGAGGGATGGCCAAAAAGGCAATACCTCTCCCATATCAGGAAATGGAAGGAATTTTGCTTACATGGGAACATCACTTATCAAACGGCCTCCATCCCAGATGTGCTAGAATTCCTATCCCACTTACACTCAAGAAAGGGTTGAGTTACAGTGCCATCAACAGTGCCAGGAGTGCTCTGTCAGCGTACCTGTGCCGAGGGTCAGATCTCCAGCCTTTAGGGTCCCACTGGTTAATATCAAGATTCATGAAACGTCCCGACTTATCTGATGCCCTGAGTACCTACGGCTGGCATAACGAGCCGCTACGATATATCCACGGACTCCTACGACATCCTACGGACTCGTTACGACATTCTGCGAGTTTGAAAACTCGGGAGAATTCGTGAATAGCTCGGGAAAGTGGGACAGGCCCTTTAGCTGGAAAACTAAATAGGTGGGAAGATCTTACATTCTTAGAGCGTGGGGCCGTGCAGAGCAAATGGTGCCTGTTCAAGATTATTGTTTCATAACAGAACAGCTCATATTGAATTCTGTGTGGGAGGGGGAGGGGGGAGGGGCAATTATTGTTTTTTTTAGGAATACGTAATCT
Organism: Okamejei kenojei; assembly: GCA_035221665.1. Lineage (NCBI taxonomy): Eukaryota > Metazoa > Chordata > Chondrichthyes > Rajiformes > Rajidae > Okamejei > Okamejei kenojei. Next base: position 18,598,996 of record CM069134.1, read on the forward strand.
GTTTTTGCTGGGAATGCAGAATCGACTGAAATATTAGACAGAAGGTGCAACAAAGGAATGATAGAGGCAAACAATAGTTCAGAAATAGGACCTCAAATGTGAAGCAGTTTGATGTAGGTTAGCAGAGTATATGAAAAAATGCAGACAGCATGATTGATGATAGCAGCAAGCTGGTTCAAATAATGGTGGTTATGTTTAGTTAGGTTTAGTTTATTGGCACGTGTAACGTGGTAAGCGAAAAGCCAATACATGAAGACAATCGAGCCAACCATTGTGTAAAAATACATGATGAAGGGATAAAAGTATCTCAGGACTGCTCTCTAGTTGTTCGTAGGATGGTTCAGTTGACTGATAACAGCTGGAAAGAAACTTTTAAAGACATTTGACAATGTCTGAAGAAGGATTCTGTAGATTGGCTATAGCATGTTAGCCAATTAGAATGCCTAGTAATTACAACCCCGCCTAATTATAACATTCATAGTGTAAGATCCTGCCCTCTGTCTGCCAGTTAGAGTAGAGTAGCAGTGTGAACGTGTGATGACCTGCTATGTAGTTGATGACCTGAAACATAAAGATGCTTGTGTTTCAACCTGTGTAAGTTTGAGCTCTTTACAGATTCCCAAGTGAAACATCATCTTTCCCTATTCTTCAGGAATGCTGCCTGACCCATTGAGTTACTTCAGCCTTTGTGTCTTTACAAATGTCTTTTAAATGTTGTTTGAGTTAAACCTCTGATGGATTTAGCTTTCCCTTTGACCCAGGACGCACCCTTATCTCCACTCTGCCACACCCAATCACCCAGTTCCTTTTCCCTCCTCCACTCCGTCCATCCCTTCTTCCTGCTCCAGGTCACACCCTGTTCCCCCACCCCCACATTTCTGCTACTCATCATCTCTCCCTCTGCTTCTACCTGTCACCTTCCTTTCTTATCAGAATCCACCATTTGCAACCATTGACTTCTCCAATTACCACTTCCAGCCTTGGTGACTATCTCCACCCTCCTCCACCTCATCTGACTCATCTGCAAATGAATTAGTCCTTACCTGACCCACCTCACACTTGCCAGCTCTTGTCCCACCCTTCCCCTCACCGCTTCCTGACAGCTATCTCCCCTCTATTCCATCAGTCCAACGTCTGTCCATTTCCCTCCACAGACCGTGCCTGACTCATTGAGTTCCTCCAGCAGTTTGTGTAGTTCAAGTTTAGTTTAGAAACACAGCGCAGATAGAGGCCCTTCGGCCCACTGAGTCCATGCCAACCAGCAAACCCCCGCACATTAACACAGCCTTACACACACTAGGGACAATTTACACCAAGACAATTAACCTACATACCTGTACGTCTTTGGAGTGTGGGAAGAAACTGAAGATCTCAGAGAAAACCCACGCAGGTCACGGGGAAAACATACAAACTCCGTACAGACAGCGCCCATAGTCGGGATCGAACCTGAGTTTCCAGCACTGTAAGGCAGCAACTCTACCACTGCGCCACCGTGACGCCCCTAATATTGCTAATTATTGCACAAAATTCTAACAACTGCAGTCTGTTGTGTCTCTATAATTTCTATTCTCTTTTAATCAATGTTATATCTATTTTTAGGAACACTAATATTTTCATGGAATTAAGGAGAGCATTGTTAATAAATACTTCTCCGTGGATTGTCACCTTGTCGTAGTGGAGAAGCTTGTGTGGCCCTGAGATCCTGAGAGCAATGCCGTCTGGAGCTATGCTCCTGGTAGGGCCACCCAGGCGGTAAGGTCGAGGGCGCGGTCTCTGACAAAGAGCAATCCAACCAAGACCTCAACAGTGGAACAGGCGGAGGACGATGGCTGACCTTAGTGGAGCGTCACAACGGCTGGGAAGGCAGATGAAGGCTGCAGCAGAAAAGGGTCATCTTGGACTCTATGCCACTGGAATCCTGACCCAGATCTGTCAAGGACTGTGGGTGGCTGTCTGTGCACCAGTCTCCCCGCGTTAAACAAAGTCACGCACAGGCGTCCTCCATATTGGGAATAGCACCCTGGAGACATCCATGGTCAGCCATGACCAAAGGGGGCATAAGGAAAAAGGTTAACAAATAATGATCAGCATGAGGTTAAAAATCAAGAACTTTACATTGGAAACACAAAATCAATTGTAAACAGTCTGAAATCGCAGAACAGGTCCATATGTTAGAGAGATAGACAGAGTTTATATTTCAGGTCAATGACTTTTCACCAGAACCTAGCAAAGTTAGAAATCAACCATGTTTAAAATTATAGAGAAATCGGGAAGCTCTACAAAAGAAAGAGAATACCTGTGATTGACACAGCTGGAGTAACTCAGCGGGTCAGACAGCATCTCTGGAGAAAAGGAATAGATGATGTTTCGGGTTGTGACCTTTCTTCAGTGAGAGTATGGGGAATGGGAAATGAGAGATAGACTGTAGTCAGTGATATAAGACAAATGAATGAAAGATATGCAAAGAAATGGATGGAAACCAAGAATGACTGAACGCGAAACATGATGTGTGTGCTAGTGGATATCAAATTGCAGTTAATATTTTATTTGGTTTACTTTAGTTTACATTTGTTTAGTTTATAGATATGGCATAGGAAGCACCTTTGGCCCACCAGGTCCACGCTGACCATTGATCACCTGTTCACACTGGTTCTATGTCATCCCACATTCTCCTCTGCTCCCTGCACATTAAGAGCATTTTTAAAGAGGCCAACTAACCTACAAACACTCACATCTTTGGGACATGGAAGAAAACCAGAGCACCCAGAGGAAATCCACACAGTCACAGGGAGAACATGCAAACTCCACACAGACAGCACCCGAAGTCAGGATCGAACCTGCGTCATTGGTGTTGTGAGGCAGCAACTCTACGAGCTGCACCACTGTACCACACTAATCCGTCAGAGCGAGATAATTGAAAACAGAAGTGAGAAAGAGAATAAAATAATATTGTTAGTGCAAAATGCAAAACACTGGAGAGACAAAACATTGCAAATTCTGGAAAACTGAAATAAAAACAAAATGCTGGATGCCTAGGTCAGACAGCACTAGTGGAGAGAACAAGTAAAGTTAATGTTTCATGTTATTAACCTTTCACCAGAACGAGTCAGTTCTAACATAAAATGGTTTCCCAAAATTGTTAAATTCAGTACTGACTCCTGAAGACTGTAATATGCATAGTTGCAAGAAGAGATGCTATCTATACATTGAGAGTAGACAAAAAATGCTGGAGAAACTCAGCGGGTGAGGCAGCATCTATGGAAAAAAGGAGTAGGCGACATTTCGGGTTGAGACACTTCTTCAGACATTGAATTTAATTAGAACAATGGAAGAGACTAAAGTCAGAGGGAACAGTGGCAAATTAAAATGAAACAGATTACTCTTGCAGTATAAAGTACATAAAATTGGCAGAGGAACAAGTAAACTTCTGTTTCCCTTAGTAGCAGTATTTGGCTGTCCGGTTAGTCAGTGGGTAGAGGTTAAAGGGCAATTGTTGTATTTGTTGCAGTGGCATTAAACTGTGAAAAAAGGAGAGATAATAGTGAAGTTGGTATCATAGACAGAATGCTATCAAAAAATTACAGTGGGGATTTTGATCAGCTCAGTAAATGAGCCAAGGATCAGCAAATTGAGTTTATTTCAGATGGGTGTGAGGTGTTGCATTTTGGAAAACCAAACCAGGGTAGGACTTCCACAATGAACGGTAGTCCTGGAGAATAATGTAGAACAGAGGTATCTAGGAGTACAAATACATAATTCCCTGAAAGTAGCTTTACCTGGATCATGGGGATCCATTGGATCATAAGGGACATAGATAAGGTAGACAGAGTGGTGAAGAAGGCATTTGTTTCACTGACCTTCATCAGTCGGGGCACTAAGTAGGAGTTGGGACATTATGCTGCAGTTGTAGGCTGCACTTGAAATATAATTACAATTTTGGTGACCCTGCTGAAGGAAATACATCATTAAGCTGGAAAGAGTACAAATAAGATTTATGAGAATATGGCCAGGATTCAAAGGCCTGAGCTATTGGAAGAGGTTGGGCAGGCTGGGGCCTTATCCTTTGAATCGTAGGAGACTGAAGTTTTCTATTTTAGTTGTATTGGATGATTAGGGGCATAGAGAAGGTGAATGCATGCCATCTTTTTCCCAGGGATGGAATCCAGAAATAGTGGCAAAGGTTAAAAATGAGAGGGGAAAAACTCAAAAGGAACCTGAGGGGCAACATTTTCACACAGATGGCGGTGCATATATGGAACAAGCTGCCAGATTAATTGGTTGAGGCATGTACAATAACAACATTTAAAAGACATCTGGACAGATACATGAATAGGAAAGGATGAGAAGAAGATGGGCTAGACATGGGACTACCTTAAATTGGCATCTTGTTCAGCAGAGACGAGTTAGGTTAAAGGGGCCATTTCCAAGATATATTACTCTGTGAGTCTATGACTCCATGGGTGCAGGAGTTGGGATATCGTGTTTCAGCTGGACAAAGCTTGGGGAAGGACATATTTGGAGTATGTCAAGAGAGTCAAGAGTGTTTTATTGTCACATGTCCCAGATAGAACAATGAAATTCTTACTGTGTACTGTTCTGATCATCCTTCTAAAAGAAGGATGTTATTAATCAAAACAAATTTTTGAGGATGTTACTGGATCTGAAGGGATTGAGTTATAAGGAGAAGCTGGATCTTTTCTCCCTGGGGTGTAGGAGGCTAAACCATGGATATAGATAATCTAAATTGCCAAAGTCTATTCCCCCAGTGTAGACTCCACTACTCTGGAAAAAAGATTGTGGCTATTCACTTTATTTGTGTCGTGCCCCTCATGATTTTACATACCTCACTAAGATCACCACTCAGCCTCTTGTGCTGATGTTGAGAGGGGAAAATTTAAAAGAGACCTAAGGAATAACTTTTTCACCTAGAGTGTGTTGGAAGGAACTGCAGGTGCTGGTTTACACTGAAGATAGAAACAAAATGCTGGAGTAACTCAGCGGGTCAGGCGGCATCTCTGGAGGGAAGGAATAGATGACGTTTGGGGTTGAGACCCTTCTTTCAGACTTCACATTGAGTATGGTCACATCATATGGAGTATAGTGAACTGGAGTCAGTCCACATAGAGTACGGTTCATACATGGAATGGGCTACCAAGAGAATGGTAGAGGCAGGTACAATTGCGACATCTAAAAGACACACGGATAGCCCGTGGGTGGGAAAGGTTTGCAGGGATATGGGCAAGTCACAGGCAAATGTGACCAGCTCAGATTGCCAATTGTTGATATTAACAACTTGTATAACTCTATGACTCTAAAGAGTCATGTTCCAGGATTTAGACATCACTAACAAGACCAGCAGAGGCTGAGAGGGAGCTGCAGATTATGATATTTCCCAGCCTTCTGTTGTTGCTCTTGTTCACAGTGGGTAAGGTTGTGAGAGATGCTGTTAGAACAACGTGGCCTGATAACTAACTGCAGTGCATTTTGAAGGTGGTGCACATGGCTGCCATTATATGCTGCTGGTGGAGGGAATTAACATTGGCAGGAAGGAACTGCAGATGCTGATTTACACCAAAGATAGATACAAAATGCTGGAGTGACTCAGCGGGTCAGGCAGCATCTCTGGAAAAAAGGAATAGGTGAGTTGAGGCCCTGCTTCAGACTGCGAGTCAGGGGAGAGGGAACATAGAATCATAGAAAATAGGTGCAGGAGTAGGCCATTCGGCCCTTCGAGCCTGCACCGCCATTCAATATGATCATGGCTGATCATCCAACTCAGTATCCTGTACCTGCCTTCTCTCCATACCCCCTGATCCCTCTAACCACAAGGGCCACATCTAACTCCCTCTTAAATATAGCCAATGAACTGGCCTCAACTACCTTCTGTGGCAGCGAATTCCAGAGACTCACCACTCTGTGTGAAAAATGTTTTTCTCATTTCGGTCCGAAAAGATTTCCCCCTTATTCTTAAACTGTGACCCGCTTGTTCTGGACTTCCCCAACATCGGGAACAATCTTCCTGCATCTAGCCTGTCCAACCCCTTAATAATTTTGTAAGTTTCTATAAAATCCCCCCTCAATCTTCTAAATTTTGGCGAGTACAAGCGGAGTCTATCCAGTCTTTCTTCATATGGAAGTCCGTAGAGGTATGAAAGGGTTCAGAACAAATCAGAGCCAGCACCGACGACCAAGGCAAGGTGGAGCCCACAATGGTCCAATGTTGGCTGTGGGAAAGGTTATAACGAAGGGATACCAACAGTGAAACTAGCAGGGCTAGGTAGGGTGGGGGTGGGACAGAGAGAGAGGGAATGCAAGAATGAATATTAGTGTTGGTGTTGGATAGTAGTGCATTACTGTGACCCGGGTAGTGAATACATTCCTGAGGATATAGTCCCTTTCTTAATATCCATTTGATGAACAGAGAGAAGGGTGGCTGTTAGACATGTGCAAACATATGACCTTATGACATAACTTGCACCAAGTGTAAGCAGGGGGTCAATCAATACTGGCTGTGACTATTGACAACATTGTGCATATGACTTAAGATCTCTTGAGATTTATTTTAATTTGAGAAGGAATAAACTATATGTATATGAATAAACGATGTATTAAAGAGAGAGTTAAATATAGTTTTTGGGGCTAAAGGAATCAATGGATTATATGGGGGGAAAGCAGGAACAGGGTACTAATGTTGGATGCTCAGCCATGATCATATTGAATGGCGGTGCTGGCTCGAAGGGCCGAGTAGCCTCCTCCTGCACCTATTGTCTATGTTTCTATATTATAGAGTTCCCGTATCTGTGTTTACCCGGGAGCAAACGTCTTCCGACGTGCTGGGGGAGAGGGAAGAGCCAGCAGGTTGTTGAGTTTCGGGTGCAGTGGCGGCTGAGGAAGACGTGCTGTGTTGTGTTCAACATTGCCGACAGCCCGCGTCTCAGCGTTCCCAGCTCAGCGCTTCACGTTGGCAGCGCGGCGGCCGCGGCTGCCAGCTTGGCTCGGCTCTGCTCAGCTCAGCTCAGCTCAGCGGGACATTGGAGACTCGCCGAGAGGAGGAAGCTGCAGCCGCCCCCTCTCTGTTGCCGGCTGACGTCCCAGGCTTTTAGGTGATAGCAGCGCATTCCCCAGCCGCCCGAATACCCTCAACTCCTCCCGCTCAACTACCCTCACCCCCCCCCCGCTCAACTACCCCCTCCTCCCGCTCCATCTGCCCCTCATCCCGCTCCAGCCCCTCATCCCGCCCCACTGCCCCCCTCCCACCAGCGGCACAACTACCCTCACCTCCCACACCAGCTACTCCACTGCCCCCCTCTCCCACAGCAGCCACTTGTCAGCTCGCCTCTTGCCCTTTCTTCCCATTTTGCACCCTTTTAAACATACCTTTTAAAAAACAAATTGCAACTTTGCTGGATTCAATATTGTTGTCCTGTGGTGACTGACCTCTTTCCCCCGAAATCAGAGATTCGATTATTTTTTGAACGGGGCGACGGATTTCTTCTCCCAGAGGTAAGAGGTTTATTTATCACCTTTTGTTTTTTGATGTGATGAATGACGATAATGAAATATGTGCATCAGCGTTTATTTTTATTTGTTTCAGGTGGGTGGTTTGTGGCGGGTGTTTTATTTTAATGTTATGCAGAAGTTGTGATGTTCATCAAGTATCAGGCAGAGAAGTAAATCCCTTCCAATCCCGCCCTGCACAAATCGCCAGAAGAAATGTAAGAAATCACTGTTGCCCTAACCCACTCGTATATTTGGAAGCATTAAGATTCACTCTTCACCATTTATGTTCTGCAAACGGTCTGTCACTGCAAGAATAACCCTGGATATTTATGCACTTAGTACGTGGTACAAAATATCATAAATTGTGTTCAAATGTGTCAGAGACCGAGCAAATGTCAATTCAGATAGCAAATGGTTTTCTACTTGTAAGTGGTCTTATAAAATCGTCAACCCTCCTCTATTGCGTTAAAGTCATATTTTGGTTCTTTAAATATCTCTGGAAAAAATGGATGAACAGAGTAGAAACAAATGTAGTTTGCATCACAAATTAATTTGTAGGTTTGATTATAAAATATTTTAGGCACTCTGGTGATCTGTTATCTAATGTATGAGGCTCAAGATGTTCTTTTCACTTCTACTATAGACTGGTGTAAAGGTTATATGTTTAGTGGTTAAGATCAGTGTGGCCAGAGGATATTGGAAACGGTTGTGATAGAATCACACTGCCATGGACTCGAAAGAAAAGCTGAATATTCTGGAAACATAAAGCAGGTCAAGCAGAAAAGAGAAAAGGCATCAACATTTCAGTTTGAGGATCTATTTACCAGAACTGGGAATCCGAGTAAAACAGGGAATGAGAGAGGAGGGAAGGCAGCTAGAATGGTTTTTGACCTGAAAGTTAAACTCAGATGTTGCCTGATCTCCTTAATGTTGCTAGTGTTTTCCATTTTTATTTTAGATTTTTAAATTGACGGATTTAGAAAATACGTCAAAATAGTGTTCATGTATCATGTTTCTCCGACTGCACAGAATTGCATCATTGTGCTTTTTAGTGGTATCACTGCCTTATAACAAAAAAATGATCTTCCCAAGGAGGTTTTCCAATTGATTTTAGAATATAATTCAGGAATAAAATTAAGGATTCCAGACTGCATTAAAAATACTACATTTTTTGCCATTGCTCCATTTGAAATATCAGAAGTGCTAACCTTCACTTTAGTCCACTGATAACCAATGTGATTTTAGCCAGTAAGTGGCTGTATTTTTGTATTTATTGATGATTTCGCTTGTGGGATACATTGGTTGAAAGGTTTTGTAAATGTCTCCTTTTTGGAATTATAGATTTACTGATAATTTGGGTTTCTATACCAGTTGAGTGTATGCCATTATAAAATACAGGCAGAATCTCTTCTGGTGTTGTTCACAGGTGAGATTAAAATGCATGCCATTTTACAGTAGGTTTATTTGTGACAATTCAGAGATAGAGGTTGAAGAGTGTTATGAAAAATCAGAAAATATGGGGATGACTATTATAATCTCAAAAATATCCAACTACAGCAAGTATATTAAAAATTGGAAATACAAACCCCAAAAACTGTAAATACTAAGAAGGTCAAGCAGACTGCTAGGAACATATGAGCTGAATGAGTCTGAAGAAGGGTCTCGAACCAAAACAACTCTGATTCCTTCTATCCAGAGATGCTGCCTGTCCCGTTGAGTTACTCCAGTCTATCTAATGAGCTGAATGAATCTGATGTGATCAGCCAAAATACTATGGTTTATCCACTCCCAGGTAGGTTGTGGATTTTCATGGACCCACTCAGTCCAGGATGTGCTTAATTATACATGAATCAGAAATCCATCTGAAGAATAATTCTTAAATTCTATTAGCATGGCTACGTAACCCATTATCGATTCCACTTTGACACTGGAACCTGAATGAAGTTCAGCAGCACTATCTCATCGTGCAGTGAATAATCCATATTATCCTGGCAGATCCACATCTTTGATCAATGGTATCCAGTTCTGGCATAGGGTGGTGAGTCAAGAGTCAAGAGTGTTTTATTGTCATATGTCCCAGATAGAACAATGAAATTCTTACTTGCAGCAGCACAACTGAATATATAAACATAGTACACTGTAAACAATACAATAAATGGGAGATAAAAGAAAAGTTCAGTGTGTCTATATATACACATACTCACAAATACACATATACTGTATATAGATCATATATGTGATCAAACACAAAAACCACAATAATAGTGAAATAAACCCTGTTCATTTGAGTAGAGATTCGTGATCGTGCAGACATAGGAAAAGACCTGATCACTATTTTTTGTTTTTTTACCTATTTTATTTTATTTTTACAATTTTTAATGGTTCCTTATTGTTTTTAAGTCATTCGTTTTGCTCCTTTAAAATAATCTCAATTATTTTGAAAAGTCTCTGATAAGATTTTTAATAAAAGATCCAACATTGTATGGTGTTGACAGAAGGCAAGGATTGCTTTGCATATTGTCAGAGGTTGTCAATGATATTTTGGGACACAGCACTTGCCTGAGGCAACTCACCGCTACGGTTCTCAGTTGAGGCCTCGGCCTACATTACTGGGTGCCTGCTGGGTTCAGAGGGCCAGCTTGCTTCTCAGTCCGCATCTGGCCCCTGTTAGTGCAGGGACCAGGAATGATGAATGGACCAGGAAGGACATGAATGATGCCAGGGATGAGTAGGTTAACCTATGATGAGCGTTTGTCAGCACTGGGCCTGTACTCGCTGGAGTTTAGAAAAAATTGAGGGGGGGCCTTATTGAAACATACAGAATAGTGAAATGTTTGAATAGAGTAGATGTTGAGATGATGTTTCCACTAGTGGGAGAGTCTAGGACTAGAGGTCATAGCCTCAGAATTAAAGGGCATTCTGTTAGGAAAGAGATGAGGAGACATTTCTTTAGTCAGAGGGTGGTGAATCTCTGGATTTCTTTGCCACAGATAGCTGTGCAGGCCAAGTGAGTGGATATATTTAAGGCAGAGGTAGTTAGACTTTTGATTAGTACAGGTGTCCAGATGGTATGGGGAGAAGACAGGAGAATGGGGTTAGGAGAGAGAAATAGATCAGCAATGATTGAATGGCAGAGTGGACTTGTGTCCTTTTGTGTAAATCAGTATCTGCAGTTCTTTGTTTCTACACCATGAATGATGAATTTAGCTGGTAGGAATATCATGCTCAGCTCAGCAACATTCTTCTTCTCATTGGCGTATCATCAGAAATGGAAAAGGTTAGAGATAAAATAAGTTGTACGATACAGAGAAAACTGGGGGGTAATGTTTGGGAGGAGGAAGGAACAAGATAAACAGACTATGGATGACAGCAGAGATTGAATGTCAAGGGGATAATGGTGTAGGAAGGCTCCATAAGGCGCAAGTCAGGCCGCATTTGGAGTACTGTTAGGAAATATGAGCCCCATATCTGAGGAAGGATGTGTTGGCTCCGGAGAGGGTCTAGAGGAGGTTTACAAGAATGATTCCAGGAATGAGTGGGTTAGCATATGATGAGTGTTTGACAGCGCTGGGCCTCTATTCGCTGGAGTTTAGAAGGTTGAGGGGGGACCTCTTTGAAACTTACAGAATAATGAAAGGCTTAGATAGAGTAGATGCAGAAAGGATGGTTCCACTGGTGGGAGAGTGTAGGACCAGAGGTCATAGCCTCAAAATTAAAGGGTGCTCTTTTAGAACGGAGGTGAGGAGGAACTTCTTTAGTCAGAGGGCTGTGGAGGCCAAGTCAGTGGATATTTCTTAGGCAGTGATAGACAAATTCTTGATTAGAACAGGTGTCAAGGGTTATGGGGAGAAGACAGGAAAATTCGATTTAGAGGCAGAGATCAACTATGATTGAATGGCGGAGTAGACTCGGTGGGCCGAATGGCTTAATTCTACTCCTATAACTTGGGAACGTGGGAACTGCAGATGCTGGTTTACCCCGAAGATAGACACAATATGATGGAGTAACTCAGTTGAACAAAGGGGACTATGAAGACATGAGAGGGGAGCTGGCCAAAGTAGACTGGAAAGGGACCCTAGCAGGAATGACGGTGGAACAGCAATGGCAGGAATTTCTGGGCATAATCTGGAAGTCACAGGATCATATCATTCCAAAAAGGAAGAAAGATTCTAAGGGGAGTAGGAGTAAAATAAAAGATGTATAAACAGCAAAGAGTAGCCAGAAGCCAGAGGATTGGGAAACCTTCATAGGACAACAGAAGGAAACAAAACGGGCAATACGGGCTGAAAAGATGAAGTACGAGGGGAAGCTGGCCAGGAATATAAAGAAGGACAGTAAAAGCTTCTTTAGATATGTTAAGGGAAAAAGAGTAGCAAAGACAAATGTGGGTCCCTTGAAGGCAGACACGGGTGAAATTATTATGGGCAACAAGGAAATGGCAGAAGAGTTGAATAGGTACTTCGGATCTGTCTTCACTAAGGAGGACACAAACAATCTCCCAGATGTACTGGAGGACAGAGGATCTAAGGGGGTAGAGGAGCTGAAATAAATTTTCATTAGGCGAGAAATAGTATTGGGTAGGCTAATGGGACTGAAGGATGATAAATCCCCTGGGCCTGATGGTCTGCATCCCAGGTCCTCAGGGAGGTGGCTCTAGAAATAGTGGACGCATTGGTGATAATTTTCCAATGTTCAATAGATTCAGGATCAGTTCCTGTGGATTGGAGGATAGCTAATGTTATCCCACTTTTCAAGAAAGGAGCGAGAGAGAAAACGGGGAATTACAGACCAGTTAGCCTGACTTTGGTGGTGGGAAAGATGCTGGAGTCAATTATTAAAGAGGTAATAATGGGGCATTTGGATAGCAGTAAAAGGATTAGTCCAAGTCAACATGGATTTATGAAAGGGAAATCATGTTTGACTAATCTTCTGGAATTTTTTGAGGATGTGACAAGTAAAATGGATGAAGGGGAGCCAGTGGATGTAGTGTATCTAGACTTTCAGAAAGCCTTTGATAAGGTCCCGCACAGGAGACTGGTGACTAAAATTAGAGCACATGGTATTGGGGTAGGGTGTTGACGTATAGAAAATTGGTTGGCAGACCGGAAGCAAAGAGTGAACGGGTCCTTTTCAGAATGGCAGGCAGTGGCGAGTGGGAGTGCCGCAAGGCTCGTGTTGGGGCCGCAACTGTTTACCATATATATTAATGATTTGGACGAGGGAATTAGGAGCAACACTAGCAAGTTTGCGGATGACACAAAGCTGGGTGGCAGTGTGAACTGTGAAGAGGATGTTAAGCGGTTGCAGGGGGACCTGGACAGGTTGAGTGAGTGGGCAGATGCATGGCAGGTGCAGTATAATATAGATAAGTGTGAGGTTATCCACTTTGCCGGCAAAAACAAGGGGACAGATTATTATCTCAATGGGGTTAGGTTAGGTAAGGGTACAGCAAGGGTGTCCTTGTACACCAGTCACTGAAAGTTGGCAGCAGGCAGTGAAGAAAGTTAATGGAATGTTGGCCTTCATAACAAGAGGATTTTAGTATAGGAGTAAAGAGGTTCTTCTGCAGTTGTATAGGGCTCTGGTGAGACCACATCTGGAGTATTGTGTACAGTTTTGGTTTCCTAATTTGAGGAAGGACATCCTTGTGATTGAGGCAGTGCAGCGTAGGTTCACGAGATTGATCCCTGGGATGGCGGGACTCTCATATGAGGAAAGATTGAAAAGACTAGGCTTGTATTCACTGGAGTTTAGAAGGATGAGGGGGGATCTTATAGAAACATATAAAATTAAAAAAGGACTGGACAAGCAAACTGCAGGAAAAATGTTCCCAATGTTGGGTGAGTCCAGAACCAGGGGCACATCTTAGAATAAAGGGGAGGTCATTTAGGACTGAGGAGGGAAAAAACTTTTTTACCCAGAGAGTTGTGAATTTATGGAATTCCCTGCCACAGAGGGTAGTGGAGGCCAAATCACTGGATGGATTTAAGAGAGAGTTGGATAGAGCTCTAAGGGTTAGTAGAGTCAAGGGATATGGGGAGAAGGCAGGCACGGGTTATTGATAGCAGACGATCAGCCACGATCACAATGAATGGCGGTGCTGGTTCGAAGGGCCGAATGGCCTCCTCCTGTACCTATGTTTCTAAGTCAGCGGAGTGATGGTGCAAGGCAATGAGAAGTGATTTCTGCGGATGTAAACATGAATCTAGGACAAGTGTATGTGTAAATAGCAGTATCATGGGCTGAAATTGTTACGGCCTAGTGTGACAACAGGAAGAAATCTGTTCTGTGGCCTCAACTAAGCTGGAGGTTTGTGGCTGCCAGAGCAGCCCTGATTGTGAAATTTGGGAAGGGGACAGAAGTGGGCTAATCATGTATGGGGGATCTGTGAAGCTGCAAACATGATACTGATCACTACTAGAGGAACAAAAAGTTCACACATTTAGTTATGTACCTGACTGAGGAGCCAATGGAATGAAGTTACCATCTGTGGAATTATGATTTGATTCATGACTTTCTTGATTAGTATGGGGTCAGAGGTTATGGGGCGAAAGCAGGAGAATGGAGTTAGGAGGGAGAGATAGATCAGCCATGATTGAATGGCGGAGTAGACTTGACTCGTATGGCCTAATTCTTCTCCTATCACGTGTGATGTTATGAATGAGTCAGAGTCCCAACTAAAGATCTCGGCAAGTGTTGATTGTCTGAGAAATGACTAGAAGTTCCGTGGAAGTGTCAATGTCAAGGACATTGATGAAGAAATAGCGGAGGGTTCACATTCACACTCTGCCAAACAATAACAGAGCTTGAGCACAGAAGAAAGTGTGTGAGGAACTCAGCAAGTCAGGCAGCATCTGTGGAAGTAATAGACAGCTGACATTTTGTGTCGGGGCCCTTCTTCTGACAACAGGACTTTCCTTGTCAGACGGCTCTGTAGTTTGGGTTGTGCCTCACTGAAGAGAGTGCAACCCAAAGCAGCAGCAGCATGAAAATTGCTCTAAGCTCTTGAGAATCATTAATTGTCATTAGTGCAGTGGAAAAAAAGTAAATCTCTCTTCAACAAGTTAACTCATCAAAGTGTAAATTTTAATTTATCAGAAAATGTTTGTTTTTTTAAATGTCATGGAATGCCACAGTGTATATTTCTGGCACCCAGTGCCAGCAATCAGGAACATATAAAGTTTCTAAACACTTTAACACCCCCTCCCATTCCCACACTGACCTTTCTGTCCTGGGCCTCCTCCACTGTCAGAGTGAGGCCCAGCACAAATTGGAGGAACCGCACCTCATATTTTTGGTTGGGCAGCTTACACCCCAATGGTATGAACAAGTAACCCTTGTTTTCCCTCTCTCTCCATCCTTCCCCCTTCTTAGTTCTCTGAGCAGTCTGACTGTCCCCCTGATTAAATTATCTGTTTGCTTTGTTGTCACCTTCTCTGAGCTAACAATGATATATTTTACATTTTCCTTGAAATTCATCTCTTTTGTCTTGTGTTCACACCTTACAATTCCTTATCTCTGTGTCTCTCTCTCCCCTGACTCTCATTCTGAAGAAGGGTCTCGACCCGAAACATCACCCATTCCTTCTATGCAGAGATGCTGCTTGTCCCGCTGTGTTACTCCAGCATTGTGAGTCTATCTTCAGTGTAAAGCAGCACCTGCAGTTCCTTCTTATACATATAAATAGCTTATTGAATAGATTTTGCAAAGTGAAGCTCCCTCTAAACGCATCCAGCAAAATGCCATCATCTCAACCTCAAAAGGGTTCAACCCATTATTTAGCAGTATCAGATTTTCCATGTCTCATTCCTTCCATTCTGTGGTCTCGCTGAGCTTTTCTCTCTCTCAGACTTACTATTATTGTGCCAGCATCTATGTACATGAGCTTGACTCCTATTGCCTGGGTGAATTTAGGATTCTTACTCACAGTGGACAGGGGAATTTTCATGTCATTTTTTATTGGCTGAGTTAGGATTCATAGTCCCAAGAGTTTAAACGTTTAACTTGCTTTAGTGTACAGTAATAAAAACAGAAGGAAAATAAACATGGACTGTGGACCTGGTTACATGAAAGTAAATTTCTAGTTAAAATTCTGACATGGTGTGAAAATGTTAAGATAAAAGTCATCTTTAACTATCCAGTTAAATATATGGGTCTGCATTTATTATTGTTGGCAATCTTCCTTTTGAATCTTATTGCTCCATGTGTGCTGATTCCTCCCTTGCTTCCTGCAATTCTGACTACAGACAATTAAACTGTGCTATCGTCGTGCCATGAATCGTGCATCATTATGCTATGAATGATAATAGGGTCCGACACCCCAAAAGCTTTTCCTATCCAAAGGTGGCACAGAGGCATAGCGTTAGAGTTGCTGCTTTACAGTGCCGGAGACCTGGGTTCGATCTTGATTACGGGTGCTGTCTGTACGGAGTTTGGACGTTCTCCCCCTGACTTGCGTGGGATTTCTCCGAGATTTTCGGTTCACTCCCACACTCATACGGGTTTGTAGGGTAATTGGCTTGGTATAAATGTTAAACTGCCCCTAGTGTGTTTAGGGTAGTGTTAATATATGTGGTTCGCTGGACGGTGCAGTCTCGGTGGGTTGAAGGGCCTGTTTCCGCACTGTATCTCTAAACTAAACTAAACTAAACTAAACCTTTCTGTAACAGGGACCAGGAGAACTATTACACATTCAGGTCAGTAAACTGTGAGGAACTGTTTAGAATATTGATAGGAATTCCGGAACAAGTCCAAGAGGTATAATCACAGAACCATGTCGACCAGTGATATGCAATTAGCAAGGTTAAACTTTTTTCTTGAGAGTATGTCTGGATTTTTGTAGCTAATAGGAAACAAATTTAATGGGGGGTTTTGTTGGATTACATCATGTCGAAGCTTGGATTTTATGGTCTCAGCTCTGACATTGAAGAAAGCAGCCCATGAGGATTTATTACACGGTCTTCCATTTTCTGTTTAATTGCTGTCAATATCTGATGGGTTTTAATTTAAAAAACCCTGATGAATAGGAACTGGAATGTCATGAAGCTGTCTTAACAATGAATCACGTTGAGGAATTCTCACAGATAGCAACCTCGACAATATCAGTCTCAAGAAAAGTCCCGATCTGAAACATCGTCTGTTCATTCCCTCCATGGATGCTGCCTGGCCCGTTGTGTTCCTCCATTGCTTTGCCTTTTGCACAAGTTTCCAACATCTGCAGTTTTGTGTGTTTCACAGAGAGCACGCCAGGAAATAAAAGAGGTAATTGTACAGATTGGAACATTCTCATACAATATAAGTAATCTTCCTGAGAAATAAAAGAACGTAATTAGTTAAGAAAATTAGAGTCAAATATGTAAGTGGCATTTGAAAAGTCAAAGAGTTTGCTGGGCAGAAATGATATCATACTACATCCTTAAAAGGTAACCTACACCTTAGGTAGTGAAATGTAACATGTTTTCTGTCCTTTACATGCATGGTATGGCAAACTGCAGCATTAGACTTTGATGTAAAACCCCAATGCTGATGTAAGCCTTGTCATGTAATCTCATTGAAAACTGATAGCTTTCCTGCTATCAGAATGGAAAAGCTCAGCAAAAATGAGGTCTGTCTCCATTATTTCACAGTATTTGTGAATAAACTAAACTCACATGGGTTTCGGCCTGAAACGTTGCCTATCTCCTTCACTCCATAGATGCTGCTGCACCCGCTGAGTTTCTCCAGCATTTTGTGTACCCTCACATATACTAAACACTGATTTGTGCGTTTTTTTTTTAATGGGCCAGGTTTTGAGATTCAATTGTTACAAATGAATAATACTGCATTAGGCTTACAACATGTTATTTCGGACACTATTGTCATGTGAGAGTCAACATAAATGTTTAAAGAAAGAAAGTTTGAGAAATGTTGGTGATTGATATTGACTGCCAGGTCAAGTCATAAAAAAAAAAGTTTTTAATTGTGTCTGAATCTTTAACAACTCTTTCGAACAAATACATGGGCAACAGGATGAAAACATGAAAGGTGGAATATATTTCTGTGGCTCCGGTTTCTCTGCAATCCTATGCCAAATCCCAGTGTCCTGGCATTTTAGTGTTTCTCCAGAAGGGGAGACAAAAGCTCTTATTAAGATCAAGATAAAAAGATTTAAAGAGACATCTGAGACCACAGGAACACAGGAATACCTGAAAGCTTCAGTGAATTGGGAAGAAATTGAAATGATTTCCAAATTTCCAAATTGATCTTCTCAATTACCAAATGTCCCAACTGTTGCAGCTCAGTAGAAATTCTGCCCTCCTTCCTACTCAAAGCAGGTTTACCAACCAGAAATGTATTTTATTTGGAATTTAATCACCATGTGCTAATTTATTACCAGTTTAAGAAAATAGGCAAGACAGCTTAATTTTCACTTCCAAATGCCTCAAAATAAATAAAGAATTTATAATTAAAAAAGTAAGTACATTGTATATAGGCTGTGCTTCAAAAGTGCATTCATTTTTTGTCATTAAAACCCCTTGTGTGTTTACCAGAGAGTAAATTAAACAAATGTAGAAGAGATGTGAGAGATTGAACAGAAGCAGGTGTGAGGAGATATTTTTGAAGGTGACTTTTAAAAACCCAGTAAAGAGTTGCAAAATGTGCATGATTTATAGAGGGAGTTTCGGAGACAACATTCTACCTAAGAAACAAAGCAAATAGATGAATCAGTCGGCCATTTGATCCAGGTTGCTATTCATATTAAACACGAATCCTGATAGTGATAGAATAAAAGGAGGAAGGAAAATCCAAGAGGTGGGAACAGAATGACCAAGGGGCATTGGCTGGGAAATGCATTGCGATATTTATGGTAACACAGTAGCACAGTGGTACAAATATCTCTAGTGTGTAGGATAGAACCAGTGTAATGATTGTTGGTTTGCGTAGACCCGGTGGGCCGGAGATCCTGTTTCCATGCTGTATCTCTAAACTAAACTAAACTAATAAATAAGGTGGTGAGAATCAATAAAGGAATGTATAACAGACATTTTGTTTCTGAATTTTGTTATATTAGGAATTAAAATGTATTGCCTCATGAACAGTAAGCTAAGAGGAAGTGAATGAGGTTAGGGCATGAGTCCAGAATATTGAGTTTTAATAGGTATTGAACTATGACATTTGATATATTCAATCTGGATTAAATAAAGGATTTTTTTTTTAGTTTCATTTAGTTTAGAGATACAGCATGGAAATGGGCCCCTTGACCCACCAAGTCCGCACCGACCAGCGATTCCCGCACATTAACACTATTCTACACATATTATGGACAATTTTACATTTATACCAAGCCAATTAGCCTACATATTTGTACGTCTTTGGAGTGTGGGAGGAAACCAAAGATCTCCAACAAAACCCACGTGGTCACTGGGAAAGCATACAAACTCCGTACAGACAGCACCTGTAGCCGGGATCAAACCCGGGTCTCGGGTGTTGCAAGCGCTGTAAGGCAGCAACTGTACCGCTGTGCCACCCAATTAATATATTGAGGTTTTAGGAAACGTGGCACTGATATGAATGCAGATGCAAATAATGTTACAAGGGTAGACAGGGACAGGCTCGGTGATGGAAAAATAATACGCAGCTTCACGTTAAGCATAGAGTCAAGCAGGTTTATCATCTGTTGAGTTAAGAGCCAATCTTTAGCTTGATAAACACCTTTCACAATACTTGAAAGTCCCAAATTCCTTTCCAGTTAATTAAATATTGTTAAAGCACAGTCACTGTTACAACATTGGGAAATGTAACTCGTAATTTGCACAATTCCCCAAATGGGAATGAGATGTTTTAATGGCGTTTATTGTAAATGAGGAGACCCTGGCAGAATTAATTTTGCTTGTTTATCACCTGTTGCAGTACAAATAGCACCTGCATTGCCTTAGATCCAAGGCTGACTCGTCATTTTAGGTACACACTTGATGTGATCACTTGGTTCAGTTTAGAGATACAACATGGAAGCATCCCCTTCGGTCAACTGAGTCCACACCAACCATTCATTATGCATTCACACTGCTTCTATGTTATCTGACTTTCTTATCCACTCCCTGCATACAATAGACAATATTACCAAGGCTGATTAACCTACAAACCCACACGTCTTTGGGATGTGGGAGGAAACTGGAGCAGCTGGAGGAAACATACATGATCACAGGAAGAACGTGTAAACTCCACACAGACAGTATGTAATGTCAAGGCCGAAACCTGGGTCTCTGGCTGTGAGGCAGCAGCTCCAGCAGCAGTGCCGCTGTGCCACCAGAACGTTTTACAATCAGGGTTTTACAATAACTTTCAGGTGGCAAAGTGGCACAGCCTAGTTTCTGTAACCTAGGCTCATGGACCAATGTCATGCTGTTGAATTTATGGAGTGAGATGTTAAAGAAAGGTTTGGTTTGCCTCGTATATATAAAGTTAATAGCCTTATGGTTGTGTGTGGAAAGCAAGATGTATTTACAATGTTGATGCCAACACTGCATCTTCAACCAAATCAGTTAAACCAGCAAATGCTGAAAATACTAAGGTCAAGTAATATCCTCGGAGAGACTGTTAACAATGAAGATTTTTGATATTGATCAGAACTCTATTGGGATTTTGTTTCATGGGCATGTCCCCAGTTCTTGCCTCGGGTTTCTGAGCATGGTGCCGTGTCACTGGCCCTACCTTGCTTGAGTATGTACGGTGCCATCTTGGGCACTGATGAAATAATGGACACAGTGGATTTCCATAACTGGAGAAGTGTTTGTTGGGAGCAGAGGACAGATCCACACAGGAATTTGGGAAATGGACAACCTGTGACGAGAAAGCAAGCAAGGATCCATCACATACATTCTGGTGAAGGCCACTGGGCAGACAGTGCACAATTGTACTGACACTCTATTTTGGAGCTCAGTGTATCTTACTGAAAATATGCCTAGGTACAATTGTAGAACGTAGGGAGAGGTAGTTACTTTGTACCAACCTAAGCTACGCAACAGACAATTTGTTATGATATCTGCACGACGGATTGTCATTTATTGTTTATGGGCCAATAGTCTAATTTTTAATATTAGTAAAGTAGGCGAGCTGTCACTGCCATGCCCTTTAATAATAGGCTTTAAACTAGTTATCAAAATGCTATTCATCAGGGAAGGAATGAACTTCTACTAAGAACATCAATTTATTTAGTGCTCCTGTGACATGAAAGCAAAGTTGACAAGTTTGAACATATGGGCCATTGAGTAAATTAATAAAAATAAACAGTACTATCAAAAACTGCTGTTCTTAAGAACTCTTCGTTTCAAACCTCTCTTGAACAAAAGTCTTCCTATATATAATCCTACCATATAAATAGAATTAAGTATGATTAAGTATCCACTGGCACTTAACAACATGACAGTGCTGAAAGTGAAATGTCACTGGGTGTGGATAGATGTGTCCTTAGTTGTAAAGGGGAGTAGAGATGGAATTTGTAGATAGTCTGGTCACATACTTTGAATCCGCTCTAGAAATGGATGCATTGAAAATTGCAACTATTAGAATTATATATATATATTTTTAAAAGGATAAACTCAGCAAAACCAATGCAGTGCAGCTGCCGTTTATCCAGGACAAAAGATATTTAGTTTATTTTAGAGATACAGCGCAGAAACAGACCCTTCGGCCCACTGGGTCTGCGCCGACCAGCGATCCCCGCACATTAATACTATCCTACACCCACGAGGGACAATCTTTACATTTACCAAGCCAATTAACCTACAAACCTGCACGTCTTTGGGAGTGT
The DNA here is from genome assembly GCA_035221665.1 of Okamejei kenojei. Lineage (NCBI taxonomy): Eukaryota > Metazoa > Chordata > Chondrichthyes > Rajiformes > Rajidae > Okamejei > Okamejei kenojei. Next base: position 18,620,285 of record CM069134.1, read on the forward strand.
GAGTGGAAACCGAAGGTCTCGGAGAAAACCCACGCAGGTCACGGGGAGAACGTACAAACTCCATACAGACAGCACCCGTAGTCATGATCAAACCCGGGTCTCTGGCGCTGCATTCGCTGAATGGCAGCAACTCTACCGCTGCGCCACCGTGATCGCCCATATTATGGAAGAACAGGAAAGATGCAAATTTCCTTGCAGAATATAGTAACTGTGGGTAGAGCATTGGAGAGGTTCAGAGGAGGTTTACAAGAATGATTCCAGGAATGATTGGGTTAGCATGTGATGAGCATTTGGCAGCACTGGGCCTCTACTCACTGGCGTTTAGAAGGTTGAGGGTGGATCTCATTGAAACTTACAGAATAATGTAAGGTATAGATAGTGTGGATGTAGAAAGGATGTTTCCACTGGTAGGAGAATGTAGGATTAGAGGTCATAGCCTCAGAATTAAAGGGTGCGCTTTTAGAAAGGAAATGGGAGGAACTTTTTTAGTCAGAGGGTAGTTAATCTGTGGAACTCATTGTCACAGAGAGCTGTGGAGGCCAAGTCAGTGGATATTTTTAAGTAGAGATGGACAAATTCGTGATTAGAACAGGTGTCAATGGTTATGGGGAGATGGCTGGAAAATGGGATTAGGAGGCAGAGATCAGCCATGATTGAATGGTGGAGTAGATTCAATGGGCTGAATGGCTGAATTTTACTCCTGTGACTTGTGTGAACTTGTGCGTGAACATATGGGATGGCATCAGAATGGAATGTATAGTTGTTTTTGTTCCTGCATTCATTCCCTAATTGTTCTCCATTGCCTATTTACTACCATGCTTTAATATGAAGCTCCTTAATCTATCATCTCCAACTTAATAGCTTCCTTTGTTTAAAATTGGGACCCTCATTTTGTAGTGAAGTATTTCACTTTCCATCATAATGTTATGATCATTCTTCCCTTATAAAAGTCAGCACAGTGAGATTAGGAACTAGCCCCTTCTCTGCACAATGCTCAGTATAGATTAGTTTGCTCCTACGTTGGCACTGGTTTAATGACCATTTCCAATTCATCCTCAAAAATAATATTGTCAATTCGACCAGTCTGCATGTAGATTAAAATCACCCATTATAATTGGAGTACTCGGTTCACATATGTTGTTTAACTTTTTTTCTCCTATCCTCTATGTTACTATTATTCTTGGAAATCTATAGATAACTTCCACCATTGCATTCTGCCTAGTGATGCCTTAGTTCTACCCAGATTCTAATCATGATTTTCTAAATCAATATTCTTTCTCACTCGCTGAGTTTTCATTCTTCACCAACTCACCTATTCCTATCTCCCTTTCCTTTCCTAAACACTGAAAATCTTTGAATAATTTGCTCTCGGTCTTGTTTCTGTAATATCAATCGAGCCACATCTGTTTACATATGTCTGTGCTGCTACTTGTTGTTCCGTGCTGCTTTATTGATTTTAGCTCCTCTGCATTCAACACCATTGTGCCAGAGTTACCACAGTCCAAACTTTCCGAGTTGACTGTGCCTGAACCACTCTGTCGGCGGATCACCAGTTTCCTGACAGACAGGAAGCAGCATGTGAGGCTGGGAAAGCACATCTCGGAACCGCAAACCCTCAGCATAGGAGCACCGCAAGGCTGCGTACTCTCCCCTCTCCTCTACTCGTTCTACACCAATGACTGCACCTCCACCAACTTCATTGTTCACCTCTCAAGTTTGCGGACAACACAACCCTAATTGGACTGATTCAGGATGGGGAGGAATCTGCCTACAGACAGGAAGTGACACAGCTGGCGTCCTGGTGCTATTGCAACAACCTGGAGCTCAATGCTCTTAAGACAGTGGAATTGATTGTAGACTCTAGGAGAGCTCCCCCTCCCCTCACCCCACTCACCATCAACAACACCACAGTCACATCTGTAGAGTCTTTTAAGTTCCTGGGAACCATCATCTCCAAGGACCTTAAATGGGGGGCTACCATCGACTCCACAGTCAAAAAGACACAACAGAGGTTGTACTTCCTGCGGCAGCTGAGGAAGCACAATCTGCCACAGGCAACGATGGTCCAATTCCATAGAGAATCATCATAGAGAGGCCACCGTAGAGTCTGTCCTCACCTTCTCCATCATGGTCTGGTTTGGCTCAGCCACCAAGCACGACATCCGGAGACTGCAGCGAATTGTCCGATCAGCTGAGAAGGCTATTGGCTGCAACCTTCACTCCATTGATGAGCTGTACACTGCAAGGGCCAGGAAGCGAGCGGTTAAGATCATCTCTGACCCCTCTCACCCTGGCCACAAACTCCTTGAATCACTTCCCTCTTGAAGGCGACTCCGGACTGTCAAAGGTGCCACAGCCAGACATAAAAACAGCTTTTTTCCACGAGTAGTAGCTCTACTCAATAATCAAAAATCTGGCGTCTCTCTTTATTCTGGTATTTTATTTAATTCACATATTGAATTGTTAATGTTTTATTATTAATGTTTAATGTTTTATGTATCATTCCTAACTGTCACTATGTCATGTTGTCACTTGCGGGCAAATTCCTTGTGTGTGAATACTTGGCCAATAAACATTCATTCATACTTCATTGACCTATTTTAAATGCTTTGGATATTACAATGAAGCATGAGAGGGGGAGGGACTATAAAACCCGGAAGTGTTGTGCCTCAGTCAGTCTTTGCAAGATGGGGGAAGTGAGAGGGTCACGTCTCTCAGTCTGAGCTGAGAAATAACATTGAACACATGTCTACTAAACTGAGTGTGGTTTTACTGACCTTGAGTGCCCTTAATGTGGTTTGAAAATGAAAATGTGGTTGGGTTGAAGTAAAAAAGCACTGCAAATGGCTGTTGTGGTTTTTGGTTGAAGTAAAAAAGCACTGCAAATGGCTGGTGGGGTTTTGGGTTGAAGTTAAATAAAGCACTGCAAATGGCTGGTGGGGTTTTGGGTTGAAGTTAAAAAAGCACTGCAAATGGCTGGTGGGGTTTTGGGTTGAAGGTAAAAAAAAGTACTGCAGATGGCAGGTGGGGTTTTGGGTTGAAGGAAAAATAGCACTGCAAATGTCTGGTTTGGGGTTTTGGGTTGAAGTTAAAAAAGCACTGCAAATGACTGGTGGGGTAAACTTGACAATTTCCTGTTTGCACTGTATATTGATTTTAGATAAAACGCTACCACTTACGGCTGTGATTTTTGGCCATCTTACTCAGTCCCCCTCCGCTCATCAGGTGCAGAGGATTCTCCCCATCAATGAAAAATAAAGGTGTTATTAGCGTTTAAAAAATGTTGAGAATCTCTCTCCTGTCAATCACGCCATGAAGGCCACACCTTTGCCGGTGGGAGGGGGGAGGGATTATAAAACCTGCAAGTGTGGATGTGGCTCAGTCTCTGCATGATGGGGGAGGGAGACGTCACAACTCTGTCTGAGCTGCGAATCAACTGAACACACTGAATGTCTACTGAACTGTGAGTGTGATGTTTTGTGTAGTTTTATGGTGGTTTCATCCTGCTTGAAATGGTATGAAACTGCATTTGAATGTGTGGCCTTGCACCCTGCTTGAAGTGGTAGGAAACTGCACCTGAATTTGGTGGCCTTGCACCCTGCTTGAGATGGTATTTCAAGGAATAGCCATGAGTCAACTGCCAGCCCACCAGCCATGAGTGAGCTGCCAGCACATCAGGCTTGAGGGACTGAGCTACCACTCCAAGAATTAATTTGGCCCACAATGTCCATACTAGCCCTCTGGAGACCAGTCCCTTCAGCTCACAACACCCATACCAGCGCTCCAGAAAGCCCCTCCCCCACTGGCCACCAATATTGGAATTGGTGGAGAGGTGGAATATTGCGTTGGGGGACCAGCCCTCCCATGTGAACATAGGACCCAACGGGTCCCACTTAGTCTAGTTTAGTATAAAGCTTGGCTGGATTTCCAAAGTAGCATAAAACCTGCAAAAATGACCTTGTGAGTTTGGGTTATTAATCTGAGGACATCAAGGCACTGACTCTATATTACTGAGATAAATTAATCCTCCTTATTTCACTCCTTCCAAAGTGCATTTTGAAGTGTGTCGTGCTTAAATATAATGCACCATGCGATCTAATTACCCCATTATTGTAGATCTCGAACCAGTTGAAGCATTTCGCAATGTTGGCCCAGCTCTCAGTCACGGCTCAGGTTAAATGTCTCTTATGTCAGAAATGTTTAGTTCTTGAATTTGTTTTAATTTGTAGTTTCTGTATTTCAGCAAAGTCGTCCACTCGATTAGGTTAATGGAAGTTTCACATTAAATACCACAAACAATAAAATATTCCCTCTCATGTCTGACCAATTATTTTCTAAGTAACAATCCTATTCTTTGAGATTTCCGTAAGATCAGTTCCTAGTATTGATGCCAGAATAAACCCCACCCTGTTATTCACAGTTTTTTTGTAATTAGTGCTGTTTTTTTTAATATTTTGTGTCGCATGACAACTTTTACCAATGATAAGTTTCTTCAACCATATATATCATAGAAAATCCTTCTCAAAATTGTCAGCCTATAATCATATCCTTTCAACGTGGAGCTACTACAAGGTACCCATTACTAAAGATGCGTAATTACAGTATTTATTTTCCAATAGGCAGGTTCCAGAAACCATGTGAATTTCATTTTATGACAAAAGTACAAAAAATAAGGATGAAGTTATCTCGGTAAAATTGAGATGGAATTCACTCTGTGCACCCTGTCCGAATGTACTCAAATTAATAATCCAAGGTCTCTGTGGCTGAAGCAAAATTCTGTACATGCCAGAGAGCTCAAACAAAAGCAGTTAATGCTGGAAATGGTATCTGTGGAGAAAGAGAAATAGAATAAACATTTTAGGTCAAAGTCCTCCATCAAAACTCCCCCTCACTACTCTTTTGTTGTAATAACCGCTGGTGAGAAAGCCATTCATCTTCGGCCAAACATTATAATGATGATTAGACCTTGATAATGTGATGATTAGGGTCCCAATAGTTACCTTTATCACCTTCTCAGATTAAAAAAATATATATAATTGAAGGATTAGAGTTCAAATAAGCCTGCAAAACATGCACTGTTTGTTCTATTGCTACTGGTAGAGCAGGGTGAAAGCCAGGTCGATGCAGTTTCAAAATTCTCCTCAGAAGGAATAGTTCCAAAGGTTTGTAAGAGACACACTGACTGAGTGTGAGATGGTCTGTTCCATACGGGTGCATTGCTAATCATTGACCTTGGGCAATAAGAAGAAAGGTTCAGTGACTGAAGAACATTTCAGCTGCCGTGAGGTTAGATAATATCTTGCAGATGGTTTTAAATAAATATTTCCACTATTAATTACATTACTTGATTATATAATTTTGAGTAGTTGATCATTTTACACACAATTCAGTGAAGATTATGTCAAAATGTTTAAAAAAAAAAAGTAAAACATAGAACAAGACAGCACAAGAACAGGCCCTTCGGTCCACAAATGTCTGCACCAAACATAATGCCAAGACCATCTCTTAACTACCTGCACAAAATCCATGCCTCTCCATTCCCTGCATATCTATATGCTTATCAAAAGTTTCTTAAATGCCACTATTGTATCTACCCCCACAACCATCACATGGCAGTGTGTTCCAGGCATTCACTTCGCTCTGTGTAAAATACTTGCCCCGCACATCTCCTTTCAACTTTGCCCCTCTCATCTTAAAGCTATACCCTCTCGCATTTGATTTTTCCATCCTGGGAAAAAGTTTCTAACTGTCTACCTTATCTATGCCTCCCATAATTTTACATACTTTTATCAGGTAGCTCTGCAGCCTCTGGCGTTCCAGAGAAAATAATCAAAGTCTGTCGAACTGCTCCTTGTAACCCCCCCTAATCCAGGCACAGACCTCCTCTACATCTTTTCCAAAGCCTCCATGTTGTTCTTGTAGTGGGGTGACCAGAACTGCACACAATACTCCAAATGCAGAAAACCAAAACCCTATAAAGTTGCACCATGACTTCCTAACTCCTATACTCAGTTAGAGCAAGCATTCACTGTCTTCAACTCCACCAATCTGGAAATTTACTAACTAACCCATCTACATTTTCATCCAAGTCATTTATTTGTATCACAAATAATAGAGGTCCCAGCACTGATCTCCGCAAAACACAACTGGTAACAGACCTCCAGTCAGAATAACAAGATTCCACCACCACCCTCTGTTTTCTATGGTCAAGCCAGTTTTGAATTGAAACTACCAGGTCACTGTGGATCTCATGCATCTTAATCTTCTGGATCAACCCACCATGAGGGACCTTGTCAAGAGCCTTGTAGGCAACATCCACTGCCTTACCCTCATCAACCACCTTCGTACCCACCTTGTTGCAATCCATTTTCATACAATAGCTCAATGACTTCCCTGCAAAAGGAAACAAAATGCAGCTTAATAGATATCAAGAACATAGCAAACATAATTAATTTATACAGTACTTTTGACCAATAATATCAAGACTATTGCTAAGTCCGAAAAACAGCTCAAGCAACGTGGAATATATTATTACTTACTATCCCTAAGCATAAAAGTACCAAAACTACTGACCATAATCCGCTCAGGAACAGTTATTCATAACAAATTAAACAAAGTGTCATGTTCATAAATGATAGCAGCAGAAGTAGGCCATTTGGCCATCAAGTCTACTCCATCTTTCAATCATGGCTGATCTAACTCTCCCCCTCAACCCCATTCTTCTGCCTTCTCCCCAAAAATCTTGACACCCTTAATAATGAACAATCTATCTATCTCTGTCTAAAACATATCAATTGACTTGGTCAAATGAATTCCACAGATTCAACACCCTTTGACTAAAGAAATTCCTCCTGATCTGCTTCCTGAAAGAATGTCCTTTTATTCTGAGGCTATGACATCTGGTCCTGGGCTGTCCCACTAGTCTCCACATCCACTCTATCCAAGCATTTCACTATTCCGGAAGTTTCAAAGAGGTCCTTCATGCAGCGAGTCCCAGTGCCGTCAAACACTCATATTTATATGTTAAAGAAGGAACTGCAGATGCTGGAGAATCGAGGGTTACACAAAAAGCTGGAGAAACTCAGCGGGTGCAGCAGCATCTAAGGAGCGAAAGAGATAGGCGACGTTTCGGGTCGAGACCCTTCTTCAGACTGGTCAGGGATCAGGGAAACGAGAGATATAGAGGTGATGTGGAGAGATAAAGAACAATGAATGAAAGATATGCAAAAAAGTATCGATGATAAAGGGAACAAGCCATTGTAAGCTGTTTGTGGTGTGAAAATGAGAAGCTGGTGCAACTAGGGTGGGGGAGGGAGATAGAGATAGAGGGAATGCCAGGGCCTGAGGGCTGAGGGAGAGGTGGGAAGGGGAGGAGACAGCAAGGGTTAACAGAATTGAGAAAATTCAATGTTCAAGCCCAAAGGATGCAGGCTCCCCAAGCGGAATATGAGGTGCTGTTCCTCCAACTTGCGGTGTTGCTCACTCTGGCCGTGGAGGAGGCCCAGGACCGAGAGGTCGGATGCGGAATGGGAGGGGGAGTTGGTGCTGAGCCACCGGGAGGTCGGGTTGGTTTTTGCGGACCGAGCGGAGGTGTTCGGCGAAACGATCGCCAAGCCTCCGCTTGGTCTCACCGATATAGATCATCTGGCATCTGGAGCAGCGGATGCAGTAGATGAGGTTGGAGGAGGTGCTGGTGAACCTCTGTCGGACCTGGAAGGACTGCTTGGGTCCCTGAAAGGAGTGGAGGGGGGAGGTGAAGGGACAAGTGTTGCATTTCTTGCGGTTGCAAGGGAAAGTGCCCGGGGAAGGGGTAGAGCGGGAGGGGAGGGAAGAATTGACAAGGGAGTTGCGGAGGGAGCGGTCTTTGCGGAAGGCAGACAGGGGGGGAGATGGGGAGATGTGGCGGGTGGAGGGGTCACGTTGGAGGTGGCGAAACTGGGGGAGGACTATGTGTTGTATTTGCCGGCTGGTGGGGTGAAAGGTGAGGACCAGGGGGATTCTGCCCTGTTTGCGAGTGGGGGAATGGGGAGGTCGGAGGCTCGGGGGGGTCATATTTATATTATTACTACACTAAGTGGGACCCATTGGAAGGGCTGGTCCCCCAACGCAATATTCCTCCTCTCCACCAATTTCAATATTGGCTGCCAGTGGGGGGGGGCTTTCTGGAGCGCTAGTATGGGTGTTGTGGGCTGAAGGGACTGGTTTCCACAGGGCTAGTATGGACATTATGGACCAAATGGATTATTGGGGTGGCAGCTCAGTCACTCAAGCTTGATGTGCTGGCAGCTCACTCACGACCACTTCAGCAGGGTGCGAGGCAACCGAATTCAAGGGCAGTTTCATACCACTTCAAGCAAGGTGCAAGGCCACCAAATTCAAGTGCAGTTTCATACCACTTCAAGCAGGGTGCAAGGCCACCAAATTCACGTGCAGCTTCATACCACTTCATGCAGGGTGCAAGTCCACCAAATTCAAGTGCAGTTTCCTACCACTTCAAGCAGGGTGTAAGGCCACCAAACACAAGTGCAGTTTCCTACCACTTCAAGCAGGGTGCAGGGCCACCAAACTCAAGTGCAGTTTCCTACCACTTCAAGCAGGGTGCAAGGCCACCAAACCCACCAAACCCAAGTGCAGTTTCATGCCACTTCAAGCAGGGTGCATGGCCACCAAACCCAAGTGCAGTTTCATGCCATTTCAAGCAGGGTGCAAGGCCACCAAATTCAAAATCAGTTTCATACCATTTCATGCAGGGTGCAAGGCCACCACATTCAAATGCAGTTTCATGCCATGTCAAGTAGCGTGAAACCACCATAAAACCACCATAAAACACCACATAAACACCACACTCACAGTTCAGTAGACATTCAGTGTGTCCAGTTGATTCACAGCTCAGACAGAATCGTGACCTCTTCCTCCCCCATCTTGCAGAGACTGAGCCAAACCCACACTTCCGGGTTTTATAATCGCTCCCCCCCTCCCACTGGAAGGGGCGTGGCATTCATGGCGTGATTGACAGGAGAGAGATTCTCAACATTTTTTAAACATTAATAACACTTTTATTTTTCATTGATGGGATGAATCCTCTGCACCTGATGAACGGAGGGGGACTGAGTAAGATGGCCAAAATCGCAGCCATAAGTGGTAGCGTTTTATCTAGAATCAATATAGAATGCAAACAGGAAGTTGTCAAGTTTAGACCTTTAATCATTTGCCATTTCAAACCAACCACCACCAACCATTTGCTGTGCTTTATTTCAAACCGACCATTTGCTGTGCTTTATTTCAAACCAACCACCACCAACCATTGGCTGTGCTTTATTTCAAACCATCCACATTTTCATTTAGCTGTGCATTATTTCAAACAAACCACATTTTCATTTTCAAACCACATTAAGGGCACTCAAGGTCAGTAAAACCACACTCACAGTTTAGTAAACATGTGTTCAGTGCTATTCACAGCTCAGACTGAGAGACATGACCCTCTCGCTCCCCCATCTTGCAGAGACTGACTAAGGCACTCAACACTTCCGGGTCTTATAGTCCCTTCGGAAGGGGCGTGGCCTTCAGGAGAGAGAATCTCAACGTTTTTTAAACACTAATAACTCTTTTATTTTTCATCGACGGGAAAAATCCTCTTGCCCTGCACAGCGGAGGGGGACTCTGAGTAAGATGGCCAAAAATCACAGCCGTAAGTGGCAGCGTTTTTTCTAAAATCAATATACAGAACAGGAAGTGGTCAAGATCAGACTTTTAGTAATATAGATAGATAGATAGATAGATAGATAGATAGATAGATAGATAGATAGATAGATAGATAGATAGATAGATAGATAGATAGATAGATAGATAGATGAGAGCCACATGTACGATAGTCACTCTTTATTCATGGTTGGGATATCAAAAATAAGACAGTATAAGATGAGAAATTTGAGGGGTACGTATGTTTTTAAACAGAGTGGTTGATATCTGCCAGGGGAGGTGGCGCAATCATATACAACACTGTATTTACGATGCATTTGGACAGACATTAAAATAAGCAAGGCATAGAAGGGTACAGTTCCAATGATGGCAAAGGGGATTAGTACAGTTGGATTATAAAAAAAGGAATGGAGGTGAGATGGGAGGGGGCGAAAAGGCTGTTTCTGTGGTGTACAACTCTGCGAGCAAGGGGAACCTTTATAAATCAGTAAGGGAGATAGATTAGGTGTTTTCTGAAAGCCGACACCTTGACGGTGTTCTGCTCAAATAACAGCTTAGATGATGTGCCTTCAAAGGCAAAATAAATCCAAACCTAACCCAACACAAAATGGTACAAGTTGGGTGCAACTTGGGAGTTTGCTGGGTCATCCTAATGACATGTTCAAACACTGATAAGATGGATGCTCAAAATGCCTGCATGAGATGAAGTCCCACTTCATATAAATTAGGTAAATAGACAGAACTGCAGATGCTGTAATCTTCAGCAAAACACAAAATGCTGGAGGAACTCAGAAGGTCAGGCAGCATCTGTGGATGGAATGGATGGGTGTTGGGACCCTTCTTCTGAAACATAGCCTCTCCATTCCCTCCTTATTGCTCTTGAGGGAGTGCAGCGTAGGTTCACCAGGTTAATTCCCGGGATGGCGGGACTGACATATGATGAAAGAATGGGTCGACTGTATTCACTGGAATTTAGAAGGATGAGAGGATATCTTATAAAAACAATTCTTTAAGGATTGGACAGGCTAGATGTAGTAAAACTGTTTGCGATGTTGGGGGAATCCAGAACCATGGGTCAGTTTAAAAATAAGGGGTAGGCCATTTTGGACTGAGATTGAGGAAACATTTTTTCACACAGAGAGTTGTGAATCTATGAAATTCTCTGCCACAGAAGGCAGTGGAAACAATTCAGTAAAGGTTTTCCAGGGATAGTTAGATTTAGCTCTTAGGGCTAAAGGAATCAAGAGATATGGGAAAGCAGGAACGGGGTACTGATTTTAGATGATCAGCCATGATCATATTGAATGGCAGTGCTGGCTCAAAGGGTCGAATGGCCTACTCTTGCACCTATTTTTCTATGTTCCTGTAGACGCAACCCGACCCGCTGAGTTTCCCCAACACTTAGTGTTTTGCTGAGTTAAATTAGGTACATGCCAAAAGAAGAGGTATTCTCTGCTTCCAATCATCCCATTCTAACTTAGTTAAAATATCTCAGGGTAGGTGTTTTGAAAAACAATTCGTTGCCGTTCTAAGTCAAATTGAAAGCATACATTGACGTGGGTTGAATACAAAGTTGTACAGGTCCACCACCGATTTTCCGGCAACAGGTGGTCCGGCGCCTCCTTTAATCGGACAAAATTACAAGAGCGCACATTAAAATTGCCCCCGAAAATGTGGCGCCTGGGCCGGGTGAGGTGGACCTCTGCGCCCATCGGCGGGTTGAATTTGCCCCTCTGCAGATCTTTTGCCACAAGCCGACTTTGCGGGTCGGTATCAACCCCCCCAGACCGACCTCTTGTTGATCCGGCACAGCGGGTAATACGGCAAGGCTCTGGAACCAAAGGTGCCGCCGGAAAATCGGTGGTGGACCTACATTTGTAAGGGATTGGATCTGAAGGCTGTGTGAGTGAGTGTGGGCGGGTCCACTGTGAGTTTTACATTGTGGGCGCGGCTTTGACCTGAACGTGGGTGATTTTGACCAGAAGCCGGGTGGAAGTCCAGCAGCAGGTGAGCTGAACCTGTGGTCAGGGTAGACATTGCCCTGTCCGCACCTTGCCGCAGCAACACGCAAGCGCCTGATGTATCTCTTTTCCCCAATGACAGGTTCCAGGAGGAAGAGGCGGGATGGGACCGTTCAATGAATATCACAAGGTAATGTCGCTTTAACATTCCGCCTAATTCCAGGAAGGAAAGAGGGCAGAAGGTGGCTGCATGAGTTAAATACAAGCTGGGGGATAAATTGCACGCGAAAAGGCGGTTAGGCACGCTGGTCATTTGCTGGATTATGCCTTTTATTTCAGGGGAGCGTGAACGCCGCTGAACACAGTGCGTTGCAAAGGACATGGTGTGTCTGTAAATGCCATTAGAGTGGGCCAGATGATTATTTTTCTGGCTGTAACGCAGCGACTGAGGTCATGAAATAGCGGCTTCCACCCTGGGCTTCGGAGATGCAATCGCCGGGCGGGTGAAAAGCATTTGTATTCAAGACGCGAGTGTGTCAAACTAGCGTTGGTGTCGCCCTTTGGGCAGCGTGTAGAATTGCGCCTTGCTGTTCCCGCAATGTCTAACTGTGCAACTGACAGCAGCACACACTGCCGTAGACAGACCTAGTTGGCATCCAGATGCAAGCGTCTCCGCAATGGAACAGGTAAATAAATTAGTGTGAAGATTTTTTTTTTTTTTTTTTTTTGCGTGTGGGGGAGAGGTTAGAGGAGGGGGTGTTGAAGAGGTGTTTAATTGGTTAGAGACGGGATCGATATCAATAATCGTGCACGCTATTTCTTTTGGGTTAGGATCAGAAGGTGCGAGAGAAGCAAGGTCCACGCAGTCGCATCCCCAGACTGGTTCTCCGCCCTTATTCCCACATCCAGAAGCGATCGCCTTCGTCTGAGTCGCCCTTGTCCGAGGAAGAGAGCCGAGATTACGACCTGAGCTCCAGCCAGTCGCGGAGATCCACCGCCACCGACAGCAGCATCAGTTTCTGTTCAGGTACCTCTGATGACCATGGATTATTAATTTCTTGCAGGAGATTTATATCGCCAATACACCTACTTGTTAATTGGAAAACGATATGTGGTTTTTTTTTAATCTTGGGAGAAGGGAGGCGTTGCTTTACCTATTATTTGTTTGTGGCTTTCACGTCTAACATTTGTCACTGTTCTGCGGTCCGGCGGCTCTTTGTCAAGGTCAGGATGATGTGATATGAGATAAAACGCTGGAATCACTTCGAAATAGGGGGGGAAATTCAGGAGGAAAATAAATTCACGATTGGTTGCAATTCCATCTTAAAACAGTTTAAAGCAGTGACATGCCCCACCCCAATACATTGTCAAACTGTGGTTTAATTTCATCGGAATCCACCATGTATGTAAATATCCACTGTAATTCTAAAATAATTTGACCAACTTTGGTTTCTTTAAATTATCATTCTAAATTGTAATCTTGCTTTCAAAATGGGGAAAAAACACAACCCCTCCTTTTTTCCAAATTAAAAATATCCACTTTTATTGTAAAGTACAAATAATGTATTCTGCCCTGCAGATCATTGTGTGGAATTAGGTCTCAAACACCATTTTACTCCTTGGTCTTGTCTTTTAAGGTTTTATGCAGATATTAAAACTGATTATTTTCCTCAGAATAATAACGTCAATCAAAGGCTGTAAACATAGATTTTGGCCTTGGGAAAGGGAAGCAATGTTGTACTTATTGTCTCTGATATGCTTAAAGTGATGTGATATGGTATCACAAAACAAATTAAAATTAAAACCAGCAGGTTCAGAGAGCTACTCGCATTGGACCAAAAGTTGAAATATTTGTACAACATTAGCGTTTGGAATGCAACGGAATCAATTATCTTCTTTGGATATGAAACGCGTTGGAAGTTCATAGATTATAGGAGCAGAATTAGGCCATTCAGCCCATCAAGTCTACCCCGCCATTCAATCATGGCTGATCTATTTTATCTTTCAACCCCATTCACCTGCCTTCTCCCCATAACCCCTGACATCTGTACTAATCATGAATCTGCCTTAAAGAATAGCTATTGAATTCTGTGGCAATAAATTTCACAGATTCACTACCTTCTGACTAAAGACATTTCTCCCCATCTCCTTTAATTTATCCTATCCATTATGGTTTCAGTGCCTGTTTGAAATGGAAATTATGGGTTTTAGTTTCACCAATGGCAAATATTCAGAACAAATGCAAATGTTTTCACAGCTATATTACACAATTAGGATGATGTTGGCTCAGTTGACCACTATGTATTGTGTAATATATGTCATACGTATTAAATCATAGCCTTGGATATTAAAATTGGGACAATTTAATAAAGTGCAGACTCAACAAAAATCTATGAGCTTGTTTGAACGTATGTAACTTATGAAAAACCTATAACTTGAAAAATCTGGGCAAAGCTTTATTTTGGTGATAACTCAGGCAATTAATACATTTTTAGTTGCAGAACTTGCTGTGAAACCTGGATGGGCAAAATCATTGGTTCAACTTTGGAGTTATTTGCACCCTAATGGTATCTGTCATCTGTAGTACATTAGAGATCAGGAAGGAATGAAACTAATTACAGTTCTACATTGGGGTGCTTATTCTTTTAAAGGTTTCATTGTTTTGGAATGAAGAATTGATTATTTAGAACTTTTTCATTAACATGTCAGTGCATAATGTTCTGAGGGATTCCAATAAATAGTATATGTATTAATAAAAATATAGGTCATTGGCTTATGATTATGACTTTTTGGCCAATACAAACACATTGAACCAGGTAAGGCTATTGCTGTCAAAAAGATATTTAAATGTGTGCATTCGGCTGAATAAAACTACACAGTAAAAAATAAGGACTCATCATGCCTTAGGGCATTAATGCAAAATTCTCTCCAGGGCTTCCAGGCAAACATTTTCAGGCAAAACAAAAATTAACATGCATATTAAAATATGTCAAGCAATACAAAATAAAGATACTACCCAATTTTAACATACTGTTGCATTCTCCTTAGCCATTTTCCACTGTTCCAGAAGAAAACACTATTCCTTGTTTTAGGAATTACATGAGGGCCCAATCTCATAAACCTAAAAATAATGATGATGATGATCAGAAACGAGAGATTGGAAGTTATTTTGCCACATATTGCATTCCCTCCCCCACATGTACCTCTGAGCTACTGTGTGGGAAGCAACTCATCCTGTTCTCAGCTAAGATGCAATTTGCAGGGTGTGAAATCTCAGAAGAGCTTCCATCCTGAACAAGAAATGTGGTACAATAATAGCAAATCCACATATACTTCCTGTTTGTTTACTCATTTTCAAGCTCAGGTTTGCAAGATCCATCCAGCTCAAGGTAATGGAGAACTATGCAAATTAATTTTAAGCTAGTTTAATAAAAGCCAGGGCCATTCTATAATGGTCAACTTGCCCTCCAAGAGGTAACATTGTTTTTATTATCAGTTGTGCTTTTGGGGACCAATCTACAAAGTTGTGCACAGGATCCCAGGCCCGTGTCTAAGCTGGGATGCCAGTGCTAAAGTTACAGCCATAAAGGAAAAGGGAACATAACGGCTTGCATAAATATACACTATATGCATTAAATACCAGACGTCACAGTTGTGTCAGGAATGTGTCATGAAGGTGCAGGAGTGTCCAAGCTTTTGGAATCGCTGTTGAGTGAAGGAATGGGGTACCTGAGACATGTGATCCTCCTATGAGGAGTGATTTAGAAGACTAGGCCTATGCTTGATTTTAGATTACGAGCTGATCTCATTAGACATGCAAAATATTTATTGATCTTGAGTGAATAGATACAGGGAATATAGTCAAGTCAGGTATATGGTTATATATGGATCGGACAGGTTTGTAGGGAAATGGACCAAAAGCAGGCAGGTGGGATTGGTATAGCTGGGACATGTTGGCTGGTGTGGGCAAGTTGGACCAAAGTGCCTGTTTCCACACTGTATCACTCTATGACTTTATATGCACAAGTACCGTGTGCTGCAAGTGCAATTAAAATCTTGGCAGCAGCACTGAAGGGACAGACAACACACAAAACGATGAATTATACCTGAATTGCTCTTAATTCTTCTAGCCAGTGAAAATAAAAAGGTTGTGCAAAAAAAAGACATTAGTGCAAATCATAATTAGCGAATAATTCCATGACAGCGGAAGAGGTGTACTGTTCTGTTGTTGTATTAGAATTAGGGATGTGCAGTTTGGTTCAAGACATTGATTGTTGTAGGAAAGTAGCTCTTCCTGAACTTGGTGGTGTGGGACTCTAGGTATGTCCAGAACCACAAATAAGGGCTGGCCATATACAACTGAGGAGAGGAAATGTCTTCGCCCAGTGCATGGTGAATTTGTTGCAATTCTCTGTGCAGGAGGCCTCTCGTGGATCTGCAGGTGAGTTGCAAAGAACATTCAACACAGATCATAGATTAAAATATCTTAAAATAATGAAGAGATTATGATCTTAGTGTGAGAGAGTTAACAGATCAGCTGTGATCTTATTGAATGGCTGAGCAAGTATGAAGAACCGAAAGGCCTAGACTGACTTCTATTTCTTACGTATTTACCTTGCTTGCCTGCCTATCCCTCCACCACTTTTCATTTGGAACCAGGCCTGTCTCTCTTGCTTTCTTGTCTCGTAGGCACACAGAGACAATTCTTCACACTTCCAAAACATGATGGGGATGGATTCATCGTTTTTATCTGATAGCATCAACTCACTGCAATATAGTTAAGCATGAGGCTGGTGCTAGATACAACATTGACTTTTTAACTGATTGAGAACTTTTCTACACCAATTTCTAGATTTAAAAAAAAAGGATATAGTTTATATAACTGGTTTTGAATATACTGAAGGTTTTAATGCAGATGAGAAAACAGTGCAGTGGATCATTTCTGAGATTAATAATATATTCACCCTGTACTACCATGACCTGCTGCAATAGTGTTCCCATGTCTCCTGATGTTTTGTCTAACCGTGATATCTCTCACTATCTACAGCTTTTTCAGATTCCCACAGCTCAAGGTTTTAATTCTGTTATTTGTGGATCAGCTTCCTCATTAAAGAAAAAGATTTAAGATGTTTTAAATAAACCTCTGTTTTATGTGATAAGCAAAATATGCAAAGTAACAGTTATGTCATCAATTAAAACAGGGTCCCATTGTACATAAACGTTTGTGCTGAAGTAGCTAATTTGGCTTCATTCTTTATATATGAATTATTCCAGTGTTATAGAACTTTATTAAAAAAATAAGACACTGATAAACAAAATGAAAGGCATTGTCTTATTATAATCTGACTATGCAGAAACCTGAGGAAGCTACTATATTGCTCACCTCTGCAAATATAACAATATTTCAAGAAGCATTTAGTATATTTGAATCAAATTCAGCAGTCTGTAACATTGGTGATATATTCTTGTATAATTTAATTTTAATTAATTTAGTGTTTCTTTAGCTCATTAGCTGACTGCCATACAATAGCATGAGACAATGTATACAGACCTTATGTTTACATTAGTGTGAGACAATAAGGAAATAGAGGCCTAAAATCATATGACATGGAATGGAGCTGTTGGTGTCATGTCTGTGTCGGTTCTTCCACTGTTGATTTAATCCTTTTCCTCTGCTCTTTTCCTCATAATTCAGTGACATTTTTTCCCATTGTGCTTATTGAAATTTCAGTTTTATTTTGAAATAGATTCTACTTCCTCCAAGCTTCTAAACAGTGACTTCCATTTTGAATCAACTTGCCATCTAGATAAACATTGCTCATTTCCCATTTTGTAATTACTTTGTCACCTTGTCCACCCTTCTGGTATTGGAAAGAGATTCCCCTAGTATATCCTGTCAAAACACCTCAGATTTTAAATCTCTAATAAATTTCCTGTGACAAGGGGACCCCCAGCTTTTCAAGTCTTTCCATGAAATTGTCTCCATCTATGGTACCATTCTAATACATTCCTTAGACACTCTCTAAGTCCTTGACATCCTTCTAAAGGATGATGGATGTGTATTAATCTTTATTGACTGGTCTTAATTATCTCTCGTTCTACATTTTAAAATGCGTTTACGGACCTGCTGTCTTCAAGTCTAGTTCAGGATCTTGTTAGTCTTTTGACATTTAGCTTTTCATAATACTTTAAGACCCAGTTGCCAAACCTCAAAAATTCACAAACCAAATATTACTTGATACTTTTGTCAGAGGTTTTGTGGAATTTTGTCAAGTTTAATCAGTGAATATACAATCGAATTGGATAAAATGAACATAAAAGTCACAATCTTGGATTTCTAGTTTTAGCACTGCTTGAAGAATAAAGCTGGGAAAACATGCATAGCAGCAGTAATAAAAACAATAAATTATTTGCTCCATGTTTTTCAACTAGAAATGTAATTGCATCATTTCTGAACCGTATGTTCAGCTGTTTACACATGAGAAGATAGAGTAAGACTCAGGTGATGAAAGAACAAAGCTGCTGCTTTTTCACAGCAGTTCAATTCAAATACTGCATGGGCATTCTGCGCACTCCAACAGAGACTCTTCCAAACATTGTTTTGATTCATTCATGGGGGCATTGAAGAAGACAATAATTATATCAAAAATAATGTTGCAAGTCTAATTTTCCAAGTGTATAACAGTATATTCCTGCAGTGAATTTGCTGGCTTACTTTTGAGTGGTTGATGGGCGTTTAGAAAAATAGGTGCAGGAGTAGGCCATTCGGCCCTTCGAGCCAGCACCGCCATTCAATATGATCATGGCTGATCATCTAAAATCAGTACCCCGTTCCTGCTTTTTCCCCATATCCCTTGATTCCTTTAGCCCGAAGAGCTAAATCTAACTCTCTTGAAAACATCCAGTGAATTGGCCTCGACTGCCTTCTGTGGCAGAGAATTCCATAGATTCACAACTCGGGGTGAAGAAGTTCTTCCTCATCTCAATCCTAAATGGACTACCCCTTATTTTTAAACTGTGACCCCTGGTTCCCAACCAGGAACATTTTTCCTGCATCTTGGCTGTCCAATCCTTTAAGAATTTTATATGTTTCTATAAGATCCCCTCATCCTTTAAAATCCCAGTGAATACAAGCCCAGTCGACCCATTTTTTCATAATTTGTCAGTCCCGCCATCCCGGGAATTAATCTGGTGAACCTACTCTGCATTCCCTCAATAGCAATAATATCCTTCCTCAAATTAGGAGACCAGAATTGCACACAACACTCCAGGTGTGGTCTCACGAGGGCCCTGTACATCTGCAGTAGGAACTCCTTGCACCTAAACTCAAATCCTCTCGCAATGAAGGCCAACATGCCATTAGCTTTCTTCACTGCCTGCTGTACCTGCATGCTTACTTTCAGTGACTGATGTACAAGCACGCCCAGGTCTCGTTGCACCTCCCCTTTTCCTAATCTTGACAACATTCAGATAATAATCTGCCTTCCTGTTCTTGCCACCAAAGTGGATAACCTCACATTTATCCACAATATACTGCATCTGCCCACTCACCCAACCTATCCAAGTCACCTTGCAGCGTCACAGCATCCTCATCGCAGCTCACACTGCCACCCAGCTTTGTGTCATCCGCAAACTTGGAGATATCACATTTAATTCCCTCATCTAAATTGTTAAATATATATTGTAAATAACTGGGGTCCCAGCGCCGAGCCTTGCGGCACCCGACTAGTCACTGCTTGCCATTCTGAAAAGGACCGTTTAATTCCTACTCTTTGTTTCCTGTATGTCAACCAGTTCTCTATCCATGTCAATACCCTACCCTCAATACCATGTGCTCTAATTTTGCACACTAATCTCTTGTGTGGGACCTTGTCGAAGGCTTTTTGAAAGTCCAGATACACCACATCCACTGGCTCTTCCTTATCCATTCAACTTGTTACATCCTGAAAAAAAATTCCAGATGATCAGTCAAGCATGATTTCCCCTTCATAAATCTGTGCCGATCGTGTCACTGCTTTAACATCTTTAATAATCGACTTAAGCATCTTCCCCACTATCGATGTAAGGCTAACTGGTCTTTCATTCCCTGTTTTCTCTCTCCCTCCTTTCTTAAAAAATTGGGGTTACATTGGCTACCCTCCAGTCCACAGGAACTGACCCAGAGTCAAGAGAATATTTTAAAATGATCACCAACACATCCACGATATCTAGGGCCACCACCTTGAATACTCTGGGATGTAGACCATCAGGCCCTGGGGATTTATCTGCCTTCAGTCACAACAGTTTACCTAACACCATTTTCTGACTAATGTGGATTCCCTTCAGTTCCTCCCTCCCAGTAGATCCCCTAGTATTTCTGGCAGATTGTTTGTGTCTTCCTTGGTGAAGACAGAACCAAAGTACTTGTTTAACTGTTCTGCCGTTTCCTTGTTTCCCATTAGAAATTCTAAATTTAAAAATAGTTGAGAACCTGGGAATAAGTGGACATTGGCAACAGCTCCCAACATTTAAGATGTTATCGCACAAAAGAATGGGAAACTAATAGTGTCAGTTGTCAAGGAAACATGTGTGGGAACAATGTAGGCAGAGGTTCCACAGAAACCATAGTTGTCTTTATAGCTGAATCTCACGCAACTAAAAACTGCTGTAATTTAGACATTAAAATCCTGACCCCCAAGGTGTAAGAACTTGCAGCAGGCAATGGAGCCATAAAGTGGTTCCTGGTGATGGAGGCTGGATGGCAATGTTGGTGGTATCTGAAACACTCAAAGTAACAGAAATATACCATTTGCACAGCGGCCTCTGGGTTGTGGTGCACCCTAGATTAGCTCCCAGTAGTTTCACTCATTGGGGAAGCCACCATAGTGCCAGACCTGATCCCTCGAACCCCATGTCTTTCGCCAGGGTTCGGATTGTAAATCCAGCTTGACCTTGAAAGAGAGCATTAAACTTGGGACATGATGGGAAGGCAGAAAAGCACCGAGCAAACAATTTGAGCTCTCTTAATTTTGATGTCACTTCTAGATAGGGCACGTTAAAAACAGTGTTATAATGTCAATTTGGAAAAAAAATATTCTGTTATCTGCTTGCAATGTTCTTGAATATCACCATGTTCTTTGTTGGTTTTGTTGATCAGACGATACTGGATGTCCAAGCAGCCAGTCGGTGTCCCCGGTTAAATCCCCTTCAAAGTTGGCCAACATTGTCTTGACGATTCCTACGGTGAATGAAGAAGAGGGCGGAAGGAAAAATAACTCTGGAACTGAGTGGAACATTCACCACATTAGACATAAGAGGGAGCAGAAGTCATGCCTAGCGCAGCCAGGTAAGGAATTGTTTAAGTTTACTTATAAACCAAAGCGTATCATTTGCTAGGTGGGAATGTGAAAGTACTTTATATGTTACATGCTGTTCTCTGGATTTGGAGCTGTCATCTGAGCCTTTTACATGGTCACTTGGCATTATAAATCTAGACCTATTATATTTTAAATGAATCTGATAAGATTATGGAGTCGTGTAGTGGGCAATGTTGTAACTTTTTAAAATTGTGGTCATTATAAATCATAATGATTGTGATAATGTTTGCATAAACTTGATGGATATTTTGGATGAATAATTATTTATTTCTCGGCGATCTTGTAGCTTAAGTTAATGCTGATCATTTTATTTGACAGCCTGGCACATTGTAGAGTTTTTGGACCAATGATATTGTTGGCATATGTGAGGGGATGTTTGTGAACTGGAGTCCATTTGAAAAGAGTATCTGGGAGAAAGATATGAGAGTGCGGCCTTTGGTCTATAGAAAGGGAGCAAAATGATGATCAAGTGCAAGTGAAAAGAATATAATGATCTACTGTGCAGTTAATATTATATTACAAACAGTTGTAGACATCAATATTTTTCTAGTAGCATTTTCATCAATTCCAGAAACTATCTAAAACATCGGTAGAAAAGGAGATTATCAAAAACTAAGCCTCAGATTTTCACATTTTCTATTGAACATTGCTAATCATACAGGGCTTGAATAAACTATTAAGTGGCCTGAAAGAATGTTGGCCAAGAATGAAAACCATTTCTGATCATTGAGACTGAATAAGATCATGAATCATTGATGTTTATACGAACAAGTGAAAATAAACAACATCTCATCTTTCCCTCTAGGCATATTGTGGCTATCTGTGGTGCTGGTCCAATGTCTCTCTCTATTAAGGCAGCCTGCCATTGGCAATAGCATTGTCCCTCACCCCTGCCATTAATAACACAGCAAAGAAGCATGATCACTTTCTAACTGTCTCCGTTATACCAATTGTACCCACAAACTGAAGTTGGATCCCAACCCGAACCATTGCCTATCCAATTCCTCCAGAGGTGCTGAGTTTGAGAACACTTTGTGTTCCATACATTTCCTCCTCCCCCCCCCCCCCCCCCCCCCCCCCCCAGCAATCCTGGCCTTGCCAATGACAGGTATTTCCTTTGTCCATTCTTCTGATCAAGTTCCCTGCAACCAAAAACAACCTATTTTGATCTACTTCCCCCAGTTATGTAGGTGTTAGATAGATGCTGATCATTTTCAGAATATTTTTATTTTACTTCAGATTCCTACCTTTTTTATTTTAAATTTTGGTGTGATGTAATAAAAACAAGCATTTCACTTCTCTACAAAATGCTTTTGATAAGAAAGGACTGAGTAGAATCACTGTTTCTTAAAAGAATGAGCCAGTCTGTTGCCTTATCACCCACATGTCTGAGCCAAATACCATCTCCAATCAAATCTGAACTGCTGTCCCTTGACATTAGTCAAACTTTGGAAATGGTAGTGGCTCGAAGGGGGCTGGGGATTAGTGGAGGTCACATTAATCAGAAACCCAACTGGAAAACCACATGATTACTGTGGTACAAAATGTGGCTCATACCCTGGCACTTAAACCTATGCCCTCTAGTTATTGATTTTCTTTACCTTGGAAAAAGACTGTTCATTCAATCTCCTCATGATCTCTGTGAGATCACCCCTCATCCTCCTGTGCCCCAAGGAATAAAGTCCTAGCCTGTGCAACCTCTCCGTATTGCTCAGGCCCTCGAGTCCTGGCAACATCCTCGTAATAAAACATCTCCGCAATTTTTTTCAGTTCAGTGGCATCTTTCCATGATGGAGTAAGTTATACTCCAGTTCAAAAATGTTGTCTCAGTGGAATATATTGTACTGCTGCTACTGCTTGATATGTTTAGCAATAACAACATTATGGTCCACAACAACTTGAGATTCATCTATAAGTGTTGCACGGCATGATTACCATAGTCTGTCTCTGCCTGTGTATCAATTAGTGCCTTTCATACTATTCTGTTGTGGGATAATTATTGGACAGGTAAATTGTGCTTCACCAGAGTGTTCAAACAATGTATCTCGCACAGTGCTTAGGATGCAGTCCAGGGAATGTGAGTTATAGCGGAATCAGCAGTAAAAGGAGTCATTACACATTGTCTGGGAGGATGCTTCAATCGCAGTGAGTTACTGTGCTGAGAACCTTGCTACAAATTCAGCAATGAATCATCCCAAGGTTCGATGTGAAGAGGCTGCCTGTGGGGTTGGCGGGGGGGGGGGGGGGGGGGGGGGGGGGGTGGTTCTAGAGTCATACTGTGTGGAAACAGGCCTTTTGGCCCAACTTGCCCACACCAACCCATATGCCCATCATCTACACATGCC
Source organism: Okamejei kenojei (assembly GCA_035221665.1). Lineage (NCBI taxonomy): Eukaryota > Metazoa > Chordata > Chondrichthyes > Rajiformes > Rajidae > Okamejei > Okamejei kenojei. The sequence goes on from CM069134.1 coordinate 18,643,646, forward strand.
TCAAATCCCTCAAAACCCATCTTATCCATGTACCTGTCCAAATGTGTTTTAAAACGTTGGGATAGTCATGCTTCATCAACCTCCTCAGGCAGCTCATTCCATATGCCTCCCACCTTTAGTGTGTTTTAAAAAAAAAAGTTGCCTCTCAAGTTCCTATTAAATCTTTGCCCCCTCACTTTAAACCTATATCTAGCAATGTTACAACATTTTGAGATTTTAAAAATCAAATCTGCAATTTATCCCATCAGATAAAGCATAAAAATAAGTTTAATTTGACATCTAATTCACTTTCATATCTTCAGTATTAAAAATGTAGTGGCCGTTTTCATACTCGGAAATTAGCATCTTGTTCCCTATTGCTTTTCCATTGACTTAAGACAAAAGCTGTGATCGAGGACAGTCAAAACCCCATAACTTTCTTAAAAATTAAGAGAACTAAAAGAAATTTTCAGTTGTTATTGATTGAAGCATTCTGAAACAAATATGAAACAATCTTACTTGGATGACCTGAAATTAAAGCATATAATTAGTTTGTTACCCTATTGTAGCTAATTACAAAATTCAATTACTAGATCGAAACATCTATCCATTTCTTAAGAAAAGATTAACATTTTTAAATAGCCTAAGTGTCCAAATAACATTCACACAAGAATTCACGGTATAACTCATTGTCATGAATTTATAGGCCAAATGGAAGGAATTTAGTGTTTAATTCCCGTAAATTAATGGCCATTTTAATCATCTTGCGAGTGGGTTTTTGTGGAACGCGATCGTTTGGAACGTTGTGGTTGAGGTGAATTTAAACCCCATATCGGCAGGAAAAATACTGCCGGTTCGTATGGGGTCTCAATCACGTTTTCGCAACGTAAAGTGTGGATTAATGTCATCCTAAGACGCACGTTTCTATGTAAAATAAACGGCTTTCCTTTACCTGTCCCGTACGTGAAATCCATCCCCGTTGTCGGCGGAAATTGTTGGGCGATTTATAAAAAAAAAAATTTTAATTTAAAAAATTCACAGACCGGCAGTCGGAACAAATCTTCAGCAAAAGCTCACACCCCGAGAAAATAAAACTCCGGCAGGCAGGGGAAAACCGCATTTTAACCCCGTCTCCCCCCCCAAAGGCGCCAAAGTCGCGCACACGGCCAGTGACAGAACTGCAGCGCCATTGAAGGTAAGTATTGTAACGTGCCTACTATATCCTCTACTTCTTGATTTCCCTACTTTGAGTAAAAGACTGCATTTACCCAATCTATTCCTCTCATACACCTCAATAAGATCACCCTTCCTCCTCCTGTGCTCCAATGAATAAAGTCCAAGCCTGCTCAACCTCTCCCTGTAGCTTAGGCCCTTGAGTCCTGGCAACATCCTTGTAAATCTTCTCTGCACTTCCCACTTCCAGTTTAACAACATCTTTCCAATAATAGGATGACCAAAACTGAACACAATACTCTAAACGTGACATCATCAATATCTTGCACAACTGGAACGTGACCTCCCAACCTTTATACCCGGTACTCTAACCGATGAAGGTCAAAGTGCCAATTGCCTTCTTGACCACCCTCTCTACCTTGCCACTTCCAAGGAAATATGTACCTGCATTTCTTGATCCCCCTGCTCTACAACACTCCCCAGAGCCCTGCTATTTACCATAAAGGTCTTGCCCTGGCTAGACTTCCCAAAATGCAATACCTCACACTTCTCTGTATCAAACTCCCACCTGTCCAACCGATCAAGATCCTGCTGCAAATTTTGACATCGATCTGCAATACCACCCACTTTTGCATTATTGGCAACTTGCTAATCATGTCATGTACTTTCTCATCTAAATCATGACAAACAGCAATGGGCCCAGCACCGAAACCACTGGTCACGGGCCACCAATCCGAAAAGCAACTTTCCACCATCATTGCTTCTTTTCATAAAACCAATCTTCTTTCCTCTCGCTTCCCACAATATCCTTAGATATATCTGATCAGACCGGGAGATTTGTCCACCGTCATATGCTTAAGGTCCTTCAGCACCTTGTCAAATGTAATACTGACTGACCTCAAAACACTTCCTTTGACTGCCTCAAGTTCTTTAGTCCTCATGTATTTCTCCACGGTAAAAACAGAGAAATACTCGTTGGGGACCTTGCCTATTTCCTGTGCCTCCACACAGAGTTGACTGCTTTGATTCCTGAGGGGCCCCATTCTTTCACTGGTTTCCCTTTTTCCATTCATGCGCTTATAAAATCTTTTGGGCTTATCCTTAATACTATCTACCAGAGCTAGCCCCTATCCCCTTTCTGTTCTGCTGCTTTACTTTTTTAGCGTGCTCCTCAGTTTCTGAAACTCTTCCAGGGATATACTTGATCCCAGCTGCCGATACTCACCCATAGCTTCCTCCTATTCTTGACCAGAGCCTCAATTTCTCTCATCATCCAAGTTTCCATGCACCCACCTGCCTTGCCCTTCACTCTAACAGGAACATGCATGTCCTGGACTTTTGTCAGCGCACTTTTTAAAAAATCCCACTTTCTGGACGTTCCTTACTCTTCAACCAACCTGCTCCAACCAACCTAAGTGAGTTCCTGTCTAATATCTTCGGTTGGCCTTGCCCCAATTTAGAAGTTTTGACTCATGGGCCCACCCCGTCTCTATTCATAACCATCTTAAACGTAAGAGAATAGTGGTTGCTAGTTCCAAAAGGCTCATCCACGAACACATCATCCATTTGCGACTCCCAATTTGCTTTGGAAGGGTTCAGGTGAGTGTTGCATTTGCTGAGCTCTGAGATGCATGACTCAGACCAACACCAGTGCAGTGTTAATAATCTGCTCGGATTCTGCAGTCTCCCTTGTCACCTCCTGTCAGATGCTTTAGAAGTTGTTTCTCTGCCTCAATGCTTGGCTGCACAGTCCTCCCCTGTCAAAAAATTCCTCTGTGGTAACAAACCTAATGGGCGTTGCTGATCACTGAATTTGTACAATGGAAATTCCACCTACGTTTGACAGAAGTATGATTTTTATTTTGTAATCATCTCAGAATGTTCAAAGTTTTGTTTGATTGTCAGTTTATTGGTGGATTAGAAATATTTTGTTTTCACTTCACCAATAAAGTTCACTTCTTCCCAAGCCTGGCATTGAATGAGATGCCTGCACAGTACAGGATTGTTGTGGCAGCAGCCGCTGTTTGTAAATAAAAATGTGCCGCATAAAGGTTTCTCCCTATATAATTCCTATACTGGATCTTGCTATTAACTGTTACAGACAACTAATGGCCATTGGCTTTGGCTTCCTCTCTTTGGTGAGATCAGACAGCAGGAGCATCGGGGGTGATGGGGAGAAGGTAAGAGAATAGGGTTAGGAGATAATTAAAAGGTAGTATGGACATTGCCTACTTTCCCTTTCAAACTTGATTGACTACATTTCACCTTAAAGGAAGGAAGGGCTCCAACCCCAGACTAGCCTGTGACATGCAGATCAGAGTCTTATGGTCTCGGCAGGATTCACTCAGTAATATTCTCCCCAGGCCCAGGAGGTAATATTCAGGTAGATGTAGCGAAGAACAGAATTCAGGGGCAGGAGCTAATCTGACTCCCACAATTAGTTTTAGAGATACAATGCTGAAACAGGCCTTTGATCAGCCATGATCACATTGAATGACGGTGCTGGCTCGAAGAGCCGAATGGCCTACTCCTGCACCAATTGTCTATTGTCTATTGCCTTCAGCCTACTGAGTCCACATCGGCCAGCAATCTCCGCACATGGACACTATCCTACACACACTAGGGACACTTTTACACATACACCAAGCCAATTAACCTACAAACCTGTACGTCTTTCGAGTGTGGGAGGAAACTGAAGATCTCGGAGAAAACACAAGCGTTCATGGGGAGAACTGGGAGGAGGGTGTCCCCCCCCCCCCCCCTCCCATTGGTACGGAACTTTAGCATTTTCCAGCTAAAATTGTGTAATATGGTGCATACTGTAGCGAGTCTTTTTTTTTAAGTTAAATTTTATTAGAGACATGTACATATCATAGTCCGAACCACTACAAACTTTGTTAAATGGTTACACATTAAATATCCAGGATTCCAGGGACTCCGCTACCAATGTAGCTGGGGTCTTCATTTATCGGTTACATATTAACATTGACTCTTCTTATTTATTTTTTAATAGATAGAAAAAATAAAGAAAAAGAAAAGAAAATTAGAAAAATAGAATAAACTATCCATAATACAACTTAGGAGATAGGTCCGTAGGTAACAGAGCATAGCTATTCATCTGGTCCTGGGTTCAAGCTTCCGTCAGGTCTCAGTGCCGGCCCATTCTACCCCTTCAAATAATCTATGAACGGAGACCTTAAATCTGGAAAAAAATAGATTTGTCTTAATTGACAAACCAGAATTATTTACTAGAATATGATCTCCGTAATCCACATTTTGATTGTGGGGGTTGCAGGGTTTTTCCAAAATTTTAATTTTTTTTTTCCCAGTTATTATACTATAATCAAGGAAATTTCTTTGGTTTATTGTAAGTTTTAAGTATTGTTCAGGTATGCCCAATATTATTAATTTAGGGTCGGGCTCCTGTTGAGTATTAACCACTATGAAAATAATTCATATTTATTTTACAATATATTTATGGTAAAAATATCCACCCAAACATGTTTTAAATTTTATGCAACTTACAAAGGTATGGGTTAAATTAGCCTCAGAATATTGACATTTATCGCAGATAGGAGAAATATTAGGAAAAATTCTATTTAATTTTGTTTTAGAATGATGCAATCTATGTAATATTTTAAATTGTATTAAAGAATGTCTGGCGTTTAACGAACATTGATGTATATGTTGTAGACTTTCATCCCAAATATCTTTCGTTATGGGGTTGAACTAATTCATTTTCCCATGCTTGTCTATGTAATTCCGTCGACGGATTCTCGCTATCTAAAAGAATATTATAATTGTAAGATATTAATTTGACTGTGTTGATGTTTATTCAAACATTCATCTAGAATCTCTGGCTCTCTAGTTCTGTATTCTTGTGTATGTGATTTAACATAATCTTTCAGTTGTAAATATCTAAAAAAAATATTTGAATGTAATCCATAATTCTGTTGTACCTCCTGAAACGAGAAGAACACACCTTTTCTATAAAGATGTCCCATCTTTTTAATTCCATAATTTTTCCATTGTGCAAAACCTTTATCCAATACTGAAGGCTTAAATGAAGGGTTATTTGCAATAGGAAGCAAAAGTGATTAATTATCCAATTTTAATGTCTTTTTTATTTGTTTCCAAATTCAAATACTACTATGCATTATTGGATTTTCAGTATACATTTTTTTAATTCAATTTTGTAGGAGTTAACAGAATCGGGCCAATTACAAAAGGCAGACAATCCTCCTTTTCCATATTTAACCAGTCTGGTTGTTGATCCATATCTTCCAACCAGAAATTTAAGTTTTTGACATTGACTACCCAGAAATAAAATAAGAAATTTGGTAAGACTAATCCTCCATTCGTCTTGGGTTTACATAAGTGTTTTTTACTTATTCTGTGATTCTTGGGGAGATATATCGGAATTGATTGAAAGTGGTATAGAAACAAGTCTTTTAACTTACACTTGAATGCAATATATATGCTTTAAATTGGATTAGCTGTGAATAAGGTTAAAGTAAATTACATTCCTAATTACATTTCACAGTAGAGCCCAGGCTCTGATCCATACGTGCAGCACATGAATGATCTTAGTGTATTCATGTATGGAAATCAGATTATAATCAAGCACTTGGCCCATGTTGGCCAACCTGGGTCTCACTGCACACCTGGCCTTGACTCCAGTTGCATACCTTCTCTCATTCCTGTCCCTGAGTCCAGCCTTACACCTGGCCCACTATTCTACCCTGATCATAGCTGCTTACCTGCTTAGGTTCCCAGTGCTGAACACACCCCTGGTCCCAGCTTCGACTGCACACCTAGTACTATTCCAGACCTTGACACCTCCCTAAGTTGACACACTTGGCCTTGCTCCTAGCCCCTTTGCACTGACAATATATCTGGCCCACACATAAAGCCCCATATCTGATCCCCTGGACTTAACCTATTACGTTCAGGTCCGCAGGTGCTTATCTAATGCAGTAATCCTTTATGGGGCACTTCACGGACCAAATTATGGAAAACAACATTTACTACATTCATTGGCTTCCTTGTTATCTAACATGCTAGTCACTTTGTCAAAAAAGTCATCAATTAGTTGAACACAATTCCCATCCATAAAATTATACTAAGTATTCTGATACAATTTCTTTAATTTTCGTAATAAACTGTCCTGAAGTCATCAGGCTAATTGCAAATCAATAACATTAGCCAACTCCGAAACATGAAGCGCTGAGCATTGGGATCCAGACATCATGGCCAACTGGCCTCAGTTCCCCGCTCACATCTGGCAGTGTTCTCCATCTGAACCAGGAGCCGCGGAACGTTTTTGAAAGTGGGGAGGCTGAGCGATCACTGATCACTGGCCTTGGAGTTACCCAGTGAGGGAGTGGAGCAACCTAGTGGGGAGAGGGTGTGGGAAGGGGGTGTCCCCTCCCAGGGTAGGAACTTTTTGAAATTTGAGGTATTTAAAATCATGTTTTAGTGCATTGTAGAAGTATGATTTCAATGTTTTTTGTATGAAGTATTTTTAAGAGGTAACTTTTTAAGGGATAACTTTATCCACACAAAGGGTGGTGGGTGTTTGGAACAAGCTGCCAGAGGAGGTAGTTGAGGCAGGGACCATCCCAACATTTAAGAAACAGTTAGACTGATACATGGATAGGACAGGTTTGGAGGTATGGACCAAAAGCAGGTAGTGTAGCTGGGACATGTTGGCGGGTGTGGGCAAGTTGTGCTGAAGGGCCTGTTTTCACACTGTATCACTCTATGACCACATTATACCTCCACCATGCATGAATGCTTCAAAATCAAGTGATTGAGTTTGATTGCCATATACTCAAGCACAGAAACGTAGAAAATAGGTGCAGGAATAGGCCATCGGCCCTTCGAGCCAGCACTGCTATTCAATATGATCATGGCTATTCATCAAGAATCAGTACCTCTTTCCTGTTTTTTCCCCATATCCCTTGATTTTGTGAGCTAAATGTAACTCTCTCTTGAAAACATCCAGTGAATTGGCCTGCACTGCCTTCTGTGGCAGAGAATTCCACAGATTCACAACTCTCTGTGTGAAGGTTTGTCCTCATCTCAGTCCTAATTGCCCCCCCCCCCCCCCTTTATTCTTAAAATGTGACCCCTGGTTCTGAACTCCCCCAACATCGGGAACATTTTTCCTGCAGTTACAGTAAGTGAAAATCTAGCAGGCTAGCAGGATGCTTTCGCCAACCACCCCCATTTGAAGTCCACTGTCTTCCACCGTTTCTACCCCGGGGCTTGGTACTTACTTCCAGCAGCCACTGGTTGTCCTCCAGGATGCACCGAGCCGCAGCCTGATCCATGCCGGTCACCTGGGCGAATTTGGCACAGAGACTCTCACGGCAGCGGCGCAACACTTCCGACGCCTTGCTCTGAGGCTGCTCCATGGCCGGAGCTGCAGTGAGCGACTCGCCAGCCCGGCAAACACTTCGCTAGCCCCGCTCCCCGTCTGCATCTGTCCCCGTCGCTGCTTCTGCTTCCAACTCCCATGGCCCATGCAGTTGATGTGAGTTTTGAAATTTTCGTTGATCACAGAGTTTCTCACGACGGAGCATGAGAAATTTGTGATCAGCGTGAGAATTTGGCGAAATGCGTGATTCTCACGCTCAATGCATGGGAGTTGGCAGCCCTGCCTCTCTCTTCCCCACTCTCTCCCCCACTCTCTCCCCCCTCTCTCTCTCTCCCCCTCTCTCTCTCTCTCCCCCTCTCTCTCCCCCTTTTTCTCTCTCCCTCCCCCTCTCTTCTCCCCTCTCTCTCCCCCTCTCTCTCTCCCTCCCCCTCTCTCTCTCCCCCTCTCTCTCCCCCTCTCTCCCCATCGCTCTTCCCCCTCTCTCATGTCCCCTCTCTCTCTCTCTCCCTTCTCCTCTCTCTCTCTCCCCTCTCTTTCCCCTAACTCTCTCTCCCCTCTCTCCCCTAACTCTCTCTACCCCTCACTCCCTCCCTATACCCCCTTCTCTCTCCCCTCTCTCTCTCTCTCTCTTCTTCTCTCTCTCTTCCCTCTCTTCTCTCTCCCCCTCTCTCTATCTCTTCCTCCCTCCTCTCTTCCCCCCTCTCCCACCTCACTCTCTCCCCTCTCCCCTCCCTCTCCTCTCTTCCTATTCACTCTCCCTCTGTCTCTCCTCTCAGCCCCTCTCTCTCTCCTCCCTATCTCCCTGTCTCCTTCCCCTCTCTCTCTCCCCACCTCCCTTTGAGAGTCTCTGTCCCATCGGCACAGAGACTCTCGTGGCAGCGGCGCATCGCTTCCGACGCCTCCGATCGGCCCGGGACTCTTGCACTGGGGCTGCTCCATGGCCGGAGATGCAGCGGGCGACTCGCAGGCCCCGCAAACACTCGCCAGCCCCGGCGTTCCGTCCGCATCTGTCCCCGCCGCTACATCTGCTTCCATCCCTCCCTCAGCCCCGGCTCTCCAACACCCGCGGACCATGCAGTTTATCTGAGTTTTGACATTTTCATTGATCACAGAATTTCTCACCACAAAGCGTGAGAAATTTCTGATCAGCGTGAGGGCGTGAGAGTTTCTTCAAATGCGTGATTCTCACGCTCAAAGCGTGAGAGTTGGCAGCCCTGATTTAATGGGAGACCACATCAATGCCAAGGGATTCAAATAATGTGAATAAAAAGGGAGCAAAGATTAAAAAATATGGTCCTGAAATCCTCCTACAGGCTGGCACAGTGGTGCAGCTGGTAGAGCTGCTGGGGACCTGCCTCATTTGATGCTGCCTCAAGTGAGAATAGACAATAGGTGTAGGAGTAGGTCATTCGGCCCTGCGAGCCAGCACCGCCATTCACTGTGATCATGGCTGATCATCCACAATCAGTACCCTGTTCCTGCCTGTTTAAGAAGTAACTGCAGATGCTGGAAAATCATAGGTAGACAAAAGTGCTGGAGAAACTCAGTGGGTGCAGCAGCATCTATGGAGTGAAGGCAATAGGCAATTTTTGTGCCGAAACCCTTCTTCAGACTCGCGTTTCGGGCCGAAACCCTTCTTCAGATTCGCCCGTAATGTTGCCTATTGCCTTCACTCCATAGATGCGGCTGCACCCGCTGAATTTCTCCAGCACTTTTGTCTACCCAGTTCCTGCCTTCTCCCCATATCCCCTGACTCCATTCTCTTTGAGAGCTCTATCTAACAGGTGCTGTCTGTGTGGAGTTTGCACATTCTCCCTTTGACCATGTGGGATTCCTTTGGTTTCATCCCATATCTCAAAGATATGCGGGTGTGTAGGTTAATTGGCTTCTGTAAATTGTTCCCAGCATTTAGAGAGTGGATGCGAAAGTGAGATAACTAGTGTGAACAGGTTAGCGATGGTCGGCCTGGACTCGATGGCCTGTTTCCATGTTATATCTTTCAATCAATCAATTTAATCAATCAATTTGAATATCATTTACGTCAGGGTGGGTAATTGATTTTACTAAGTTTGAAATTCTGTGGTCATTGACAAAATTGAGCTGTTATCTTCCGTAGGAGACCACACCCTGTCATGATCCCTGTCGGAAGATTTGCATGATGTGGAGTATCCATGCCAATCCATAAAATAATTCTAATCATGGAAAATAGAACGATTTTTATCTTGAGTTTGTCATATTTTAAGGTTAGTTATTCATTTATAAGAGTTTAATGAATTAGGAAAGAAACGGAATGCATTCAAAAGCTTGAGCATTATGGGGATGTAGCAGAATTAGAACGGTAACTGAGCTTTTATACAGCAGGGATCTCCCTCCTCAGTGTTGGCTTGTCGAGGGTTACAGCGATCTGTTGCCGTACATGAACAAAAGCTGTTTATCAGCTGATTTCCCTCAAGAGCTGGCCTTTTTCCGATAGGCCCATTTTTCCCCTTTGTTTTCTGTTGTCATGGCGAACCGTATGGTTAAAATATTAAAGAGCTTTTCTCTGAATAACATCAAAGTGGGGTGAATTAGCTGGACGGAAAAAAACAGGGAGGACCTTGCGCAGCAGTTTCAATGTCATTATGATGGTCAGAAAACGATGGCTGGTAAAATAAAGAAGTGTAAATGTCATTTGCTGTATTTAGTTTTCTAAATCTATCTGAATTTAAGTAAAGGATACGCTGTTTGGGTTTAATCATTATTTAACTTGTTTATTTCTTAGTAAAATAGCCATTTAAAAATTCGGTCCATTTTAAAAGCAACAGGAAAAAGACAAAGGGCAATATTTAATTCATGAACAGTAAAGGAATGGTGCTTGCCACTGAACTTGATACATGACCAAAATGCTTCAGTGTGTGGAGTGTGTGCGCTGCACATTTCCCCGCCCGATAAGAGCTTCTCTTGCATCTTCTGCAGGGGATTTGTGCTGTCTAGCAACAGTGATGTCATCTAGCTGGATAAGCAGCCAATCACATTAAAAACCTTCTCGCAGACAGTGGGCCAGAAAGTAGAAAATACAGTATATTTAACTCCCATTTTAAGTACTTAACAGCTAAATAAAGATTGGTGAGATTATTTGTAAAAAAGGGATAAAATCTGAAATGCCATTTAAAAAAAAAACCTAATGAAAATGTTTATTTGAATGATATTTTAATCAGGTCGGAAGTTTCCGATTTACCTGCCTGCTATTTAGCTGATTTCTTAGTTTTGCTCGAGAGAAGGTGGTATTGTGCATCCTATGGAGAAGCAGTACAGAATGTGGATTATGTAGTCTGAACTTCTTCATAATTGTCCACTTGTCGCAAATTAGAGAACATTGTGAATTCCAATTGCTTGAAGTGGTAATGTCTATAAGGTATTTCACTTTTTTTTTTAAATTGAAGTGGAAGTAGACTTCCATGTAATTTTATTCATGATAATATAATGCTAAACCAATGAAATGATATGTTTTCATGAAGTAATGCCACTGAATCAAGTTCCTGCATTTACCTTTTGTTGCAAACAAATGATTTTCGACCAACGCCATTCTTTGGCCAACAATGACTAAGTGTATTACATTACAACAGAGAGCAGAGTTTTGAGTTGTGCCGGCTTGCTCATTTCCCTCTTTTATAGCCTGCTCGAACCTTTGTAAGAACTGTGACTTCATCCTTCCTAAGATAGCTATAATGAGATTGAATATTATTAGTCATAAGAATCATTGAGCATGGAAATTGGCTATCCATTTAAAATAGCCCTACACTACTTCCACATCTCCTCTCCCCAGTTTTCACCACTCACCTACACTAGGGGCAATTTTAAGAGGTCAATTAACCTATTAATACGTATAAGTATGGCATGTGGAAGAATATCTACACTGTCATGAGGAGCCTGGGTCTCTGGCATTGTGATGCAGCAGCTTTACTTGCTGAGCCATTATGCTGGCCAATGATCTGTCTTTAAAGGATTTTCACATCTTGAAACTGGATTTGATTCATTATTACAGTGATAACTGTATGCTCTATTTAGCCTTCATGTCCAATTGTAGGACGTGTTACAAACTGTTCACTGGAGAAATTCACCTTTTCTTAAAAAGGAAATCACCTGGGCAATTTTCCCCCTTTTTTTTTGTATTTGAAAACACGATCAGCATAATTCATAACAGCAGCTGCCTGCCGATGTTGTAGCTGCCACTTTACGGCTGTTAAAGTCAATGGGTCAGAACCTTCAGCTATGATATCTGTAACAATATAGAACTGCTGTGGGGAGGAGGGAAATTGTGGGGAATGGCTGAGTGTGTCGTGGTCATTGATCATTTTCCGTATCATGAGTGACCTTGTATCCTTGTGAGGAACAGTGTCACAGAAACATGACCTCCCAACTTCTATACTCAATACTGATGAGATTGATGAAGGCCAAAGTGCCAAAAGCCTTTTTGACCACCTTATCTACCTGTGACTCGACCTTCAAGGAACCATGCACTTCTACTCCTAGATCCCTCTGTTCTACAAGACTACCCAGAGGCCTACCATTTACTGTGTAGGTCCTGCCCTTGTTCGACATCCCAAAATTCAAACGCCTCACATTTCACTGTATTAAATTCCATCAATCGTTTCTCAGCCCATCTGGCCAATCGATCCAGATCCTGCTGCGATCTTTCACAACTATCTTCAAAACCACCCACTTTTGTATCATCAGAAAACTTGTTAATCTTGCCCTGTATGTTCTCATCCAAATCATTGATGTAGATGTCAAGCAGTAACGGGCCCAGCACCAAACCCTGAGGCACACCACTAGTCACAGGCCTCCAGTCTGAGAAGCAACCATCCACCATTACCCTCTGCTTCCTTCCATGGAGCCAATTTGCTATCCATTCAGCTATCTCTCCTTGGATCCCATGTGATCTAACCTTCCAGAGCAGCCTACCATGCGGCACCTTGTCGAACGCCTTACTGAAATCCACGTACGCAACATCTACAGCTCTGCCCTCATCGACCGTTTTGGTCACGTCTTCAAAAAAATCAATCAGATTTGTGAGACACGACCTCCCATGTACAAAACCACGCTGACCATCCCTAATCAGCCCTTGCCCATCTAAATGCCTGTATATCTTATCCCACAGAAAACTCTCCAGTAACTTACCAACTACAGATGTTAAGCTCACTGGCCTGTAGATCCCTGCATTTTCCCTGCAGCCCTTCTTGAACATTTCTTGATATTTGCCTCCAGTCTTCCGGTACCTCTCCTGTATTTAAGGACGACTCATAAATTTCAACCATGGCTCCTACTATTTCCTCTCTAGTTTCCCGCAATGTCCTTGGATATATCTGATCAGGCCCTGGAGATTTGTCTACCTTCAAACACGACAGTACCTTCAGTACTTTTTCGACGGTAACCCTGACTGCTCTCAAGACACTTGCAGTGACTGCTCCAATTTCCTCCGTCCTACTGACTTTCTCCTCGGTAAATACAGAGCAGAAATAAACTCATTTAGGACCTTGCACATCTCCTGTGGCTCCACGCAGAGGTGACCGCTTTGATTCCTGAGAGGTCCCACTCTCTGTCTCTCTCTCTCTAGTTACTCTTTCCCCCCTGTAGTTGCAATCTCTCTGAGTGATGGAGATATGGTGCTTAATGGGACGTATCCATGTTTCCTATTAATACAGATCTAGATGGGGATGCGAGCTGCAGAAGGATGCAAGAATGCAAAGAAATGTAGGCTGACTGAGTGATTGGCACAAGGTTGTGTATGATGTAAGGAATTGCAAAATTATGCTATTCGGTGTGATTAGGCAATGAGTAAATGTTATTCATTGAAATGAATAATTGCTCCCGCATTCGTGGCTCGCGCGTTGGACTCTTGAACCACATTCGATCCCACAAGACCTGAATCTGAACAACCATGCTTTCGTCATCCACGACGAGCCACCACCAACTGTTATTCATTGAAAATTGGTTATTTTTTAAATATGATCACTGCCACTCTGATCCCGACAGCAATCAGACAACGTACATGAAATTCACCTTTTATTGCAAGGGGATTGAAATGTACGAATCTGTAAGTCCTACAATAGAGCTTTTGGACTACTTTGATTGGCTTCTTTAGCATAATTTAGAAATACAGCACGGAAACAGGCCCTTCACCCCACTGAGTCCACACCAACCAGCGATCCCTGCACATTTACAGAAGCCAAATAACTTACAACCCTGTGCGTCTTTGGAATGAGGGAGGAAACCGGTGCACCCGGAAAAAGCCCACATGGTCACAGAGAGACTGTAGGAACTCCACACAGACAGCCCCCGGAGTCAGGATTGAACCCGGATCTCTGGCTCTGTAAGGCTGCAGGGTGATTTAGATAGGTTGGGTGAGTCGGCAGATGCAGTGTAATGTGGTAACGTGAGGTTATCCACTTTGGTGGCAAGAACAGGGAGGCAGATTATTATCTGAATTATGTCAGATTAGGAAAAGGAGAGGTGCACCTGGGTGTGCTTGTCCAACAGTCACTGAAAGTAAGCAAGCAGGTACAGCAGGCGGTGAAGAATACTAATGGCATGTTGGCCTTCATTGCAAGATGATTTGAGTTTAGGAACACGGAGATCCTATTACAGTTGTACAGGGTCCTGGTGAGACCACACGTGGAGTATTCTGTGCAATTTTGGTCACCTAATTTGAGGAATTATTGCTATTGAGGGAGTGCAGCGTAGGTTCACCAAGTTAATTCCCGGGATGGCAGGACTGTCATTTGATGAAATAACGGAGTGACTGGGGTTGTATTCACTGGAATTTAGAAGGATGAAAGGGAATCACATAGAAATATATACATTTTTGGAAAGGATTGGACAGGCTAGATGCAGGGAAAATGTCCCGATGTTGGGGGATTCCAGAACCAGAGCTCACAGTTTAAGAATAAGGGCTATAAAGGAATAAGAACAACAGTTTAATAATTTAGGACTGAGATGTGGAAAAACTTCTTCACCCAGTGAATCTGTGGAATTTTCTGCCACAGAAGGCAGTGGAGGCCAATCCACTGGATGTTTTCAAGAGAGAGTTAAATTTAGCTCTTTGGGCTAAAGGAATCATGGGATATGGGGGAAAAAGCAGGATCGGGGTACTGATTTTAGATGATCAGCCATGATCATATTGAATGGCGGTGCTGGCTCAAAGGGCTGAAATGGCCTACTGCGCCTATTTTTCTCTGTTTCTAAGGCAGCAACTACTGATGCGCCACCATGCCGCCCCATTCTATAAGGAGAGATATGTTTGCATTTTAGTGTGTGCAAAAAGGTTCAAAGATATGAAACCTGAGCGAAGTGGCTGCATTATGGGGAGAAACTAAATGTTGTCTGTTGTCTCTGGAGATCAGTTATCCCCCATCTATTGTAAAATCCTTTAATTTTACAGGCATCCATGTAATCTTACTTGCCCAGCACAGAATTATTTTTTAATGGAAGCCAAACTCTTGGCAACCCTGCCTTTGATCTGTGGCAGAGTGATCACCCTCTGATTTAACTGAATACAAAAAAGTTATTCAACTAGCTATTTATAGGATTTAATTGCCAGACACGCAGAATATCGTGCTCTCATACAATGGAAATTTATTATGGAGAGAAATTTATTATAGAGAGAAAGTGAGGGTGACATTTGTGACTTGCTTTTGTGTAATAAATCACAAAATATGCATTGCAGCTGGTTATCTCAAGGTTATCTGAAATCATCCGGGGTGGGGGGGGTAACATCCCCAGTAAGTGAAAATTACTGCAGTTAAGGGCGGCACAGCAGTATAGTTGCTGCCTTACAGCGCCAGTAGACCCTGGTTCGATCCTGACCACGGGTCCTGTCTGTACGGAGTTTGTACGTTCTCCTCGTGACCTGCGTGGGGTTTCTCCAAGATCTTCGGTTTCCTCCCACACTCCAAAGATGTACAGGCTTGGAGGTTAATTGGCTTGGTGCATGTCCCTCGTGTGTGTAGGGTAGTGTTAATGTGCGGGGATCACTGGTCGGTGCGGACTCGATGGGCCGAAGGGTGTGTTACCACACTGTATCTCTACACTAAACTAAACTATATCTGTATTGGATTAGATGAGAACTTGTTACCTTCCCCATGGTTTTTTTCTCATTTTTGTATTCCGAAAGCAAATGTTAAACAGTTGGGAGTTGGTTGGCTGAATGTCACAACAGGCTCAACTTGCACTTTATAAATGGGGATTCGGTCTTATAATTGTTCTAGGCATTTATGATGAAATATATTTTGTATCTGTTGATCTGCTGAAGATGCATTGCCTTTGCAGTTGTGCTTTGAATGTGAGACACTAAACACTAACATGTCATTAGTGAGTCGGATTAAAGAAAATCCCAAGGCGCTTTGGGATTTTCTTTTATCTGACTAATGACATTTCATGGTCCCTTTTCACCCTCTAATTGTCCACCCGAGTTGTTTCTAACCTACTTTATATTGCTCAAAGGCCCCATCTGATTTAATCTTTCATACACTTTATTTTTTATGCATACAGTAAAAACAAGGAGAAGGTAGGACAGCTCAAGGGTAAAGGAGGAAATTTATGCTTGGAGTCAGAGGATGTAGGCACAGTATTAAATTAGTACTTTGCATCTGTATTTGCCAATGAGGAGGACATGGAGGGTATTGAGAACAGTGTGGGAACTATTAGAACTCAGTTTGAGATCTAGAAGGTGGGTCAATGTGGGCTCGTGAAGAGATTTAAGGTGGATAAATCTGTAGGGACTAATAGGATCTAAACCAGTATTCAGAAAGACAATAGGGGAATGCTCGGGCCTCGATGAAGCTCTTTGAAACTTCTGGAGAGTTGCTAATGTTGTCCCTTTGTTTAAGAAGGGATGTAGAGATAATCCAGGAAATCACTTCAGTGGTGGGAAGATCACCACCGATTTTTCAAGTACCCTTGGATCCGGGGCCTTGCTGGATTATCCGTTGTACTGGACCAAAAGGTGTCACAGCTTGGGGGGCTGGGGTGGGTATGGGGGGGGGTGGGGGGAGTTACCTGCCTGTGAAGTTGGCAATCGGATGGATCTGCCGGCTCTGGCCAGGCTGAAGTTCCCGACCCCCGGCCGCAGGGGGCAAATTCAACGCACTGATCGGCCGCGATAGTCCGGAAGAGGTCGAGATCGGCCGCCTCACCTGGCCTATCCTGGACAACTGCATTCTCGTTTTTGTCCGGTTTAATGAAGTGCCAACCACTGATTGCCACGAAGGTTTACTTCCATTTGATGATTAAGGACGATGAGCGGCAAGTGGAGGGCAGTGGATATGGTCTATATGGATTCTTTATCTAAGGAATTTGATAAAGTCCTTCATGGTAGAAAACCAAGAGGCATGGGATCCATTGTGATTTTGGTTATTTAGATTTGGAACTGGCTTCATCATAGAAGACTGGTAGAAGGGTGTGATTCTGGCTAGAAGTCTGTAACCAGTGTAGTTCAATTGGACCTCTTTTTGTGATATAAATTATAAGATCATAAGTGATAGGAGCAGAATTAGGCCATTTGCCTACTCCGCCATTCAATCATGACTGATCCATCTCTCCCTCCTAACCCCATTCTCCTGCCTTCTCCCCATAACTGACACCCGTACTAATCAAGAAGGACTAATCAAGGACTGTACTAATCGAATAATTTGGATGTAGATGAGTTGGTTAGTGTTTGCAGATGACACCCAAATTGATGGAGTTGTGGGAAGTGAGAAAGGTTGTCAAAGGATACAGCAGGATATGAATCAGCACAAAAATGGGCAGGTGGATTTTAATCCGAGCACTTTGGGAGGTTGAACATATGGGGAGAAAATATATTTTAAATGGCAAAACGACTTAACAGCATTGGTATCAATGGTGCTTTATTGTTACATATGCGAAGTGCAAACGCACAGTGAGATTATTTTGTTACAAATACAGAGGTTCAACCTCATTGCTCCCTGAAAGAGGCAACACGTGGATAGAGTGGTAAAACGGCATATGGTGTGCTTGCCCTCATTGAGCCTGAGAGTCAGGACATCATGTTAGAGATTTATAGCCCTTTGAATATCGTTTGCAGTTCTAGTGGCCTCATTACAGAAAGGATGTGAAGTCTTTGGAGAGGGTGCAGAAGAGTTACCAGAAGGCTGTCTGGATTAAAGGATATTGGGTTTAATATGAAATATGAGAGGAAATAGTTTCATATCAAAGCTATTTTTACATTCCACAGAAATCCAAATTCACATTAACCTTAAGCTCTTGCTTTCTGCACATGAGATCTTCTCGGCATGTTATTGACCACTCTCTTAATACGCCCACCTCTACCAGGCTTCTTTCCTGCCCTTTCCTGACCACTGACAGATGCACAGAGTCTCTTGCCCAGAATAGGGGAATCTAGGACCAGAGGACCTAGGTTCAAGGTGAAGGGGAAAAGATTTAATAGGAATCTGAGGGAACATTTTTCACACAAAGGGTGCTGGGAGTATGGAACAAGCTGCCAGGTGAGGTAGTTGAGGCTGGGACTATCCCAACATTTAAGAAACAGTTAGACAGGTACATGGATAGGACGGGTTTATAGGGACATGGACCAAGCGCAGGCAGGTGGGTGGGACTAATGCAGCTGGGACATGTTGGCTGGTGTTGGCAAGTATGGCCGAAGGGCGTCTTTCCGCACTGTATCACTCTATGGCAAATCGATCACCAACCACTTCTGGTATTCCCTCACCACTCACATGCCTTTAACTTCTGGGGATACTAGAATCTACAAATGTTGGAAGCTGCCTGAAGCAACTATCTACAAAAGAGTCCCAATCTGAAATTTCATCTGTGCATTTCTCTCCACGGATGCTGCCTGACCCGCTGAGATCCTCCAGCAATCTCTGGTGGGAAGGAATGGCCGATGTTTCGGACTGATGTCGGGAGTGGGCGGGACAGAGATAGAATGTAGTCAGAGAGAGTAAGAGCAGTGGGATAACTGGGATGGAGAGAGCGGGAAAGCAAGGGCTGTTTATTTTCTAGGGACTTTCCTGTGCCTCCATCTTTTACCTGGTGGATTCCAGCTCCAGTTCAGACTTCTCTAACTTCAAATAGCCCTTGCTTCCCCCCCTCTCCATCCCCTCCCTCTTCCCAGTTCTCCCACCAGTCTTACTGTCCGCCGACTACATTCTATTTCCGTCCCGCCCCCTCCCCTGACATCAGTCTGAAGAAGGGTCTCGACCCGAAACGTCACCTATTCCTTCTCTCCAGAGATGCTGCCTGTCACGTTGAGTTACTCCAGCATTTTGTGTCTACCTTCCATTTAAACCAGCATCTGCAGTTCCTTCCTACACACTCCTCCAGCAATTTATTTTTTTCCCCTAAACTAGTTCAAAGAATTTAAACATTACCAGAAAGACAAATTTCCGTATGATGCACCATTGCATACAATTGAGTTTGGTGAAAGTTATATTTAATATGCATTAAAGAACAACAGGTACAGTTTTACAGTTACATTACTGAGTAATTGTAAATTTTTAATTACAGTAGCAGTAATAACCTGATATATTTAATTCTTCAACCCCAACGGTTGATAGATTTATTTCCATAATGCCAACTTTGTTTTAAATATGATTCAATTTTTACCAAGAAAAATGAATTTGTGAAACAGTTGTCCTCAACTCTCAAAAACGCAAGGTTAGTACATGAACTTCTGATTTAACTGCATGGAAATATAATTTGTATACTTCTGCCTGCAAGTGCATGTTGTAGGCCTCACATTAATTTAATTTTCTGCTTTCTGCAGTATTGCACACATTTAATTTGGTCCTCATTTAAAGACGTATATTCTGTTTTTTTACTTACTAAATTTATATATATTTATAGTTAAATACAGAGTTTTGGGGAAATTGGAATGCAAGGAAGTATAGTTCCTCAAAAAAAAGGAACTCCTCAGATCCTAATTTGTATGAACTGAATATCTATAAATTTTGGACTTTCCTTTCCTGCTGGGCAGCACTGTTCATGATGAGTGCTGAAAGTTATGAACATGGGAGCCAAGCCTTTAAAGCAAAATTATTTATTTTTTAAAGCCTAGTTTGAAGGATTATAATTGACTAATTTAGTAATTAAAAAAAAAATAACTTGGCGAGTTCCATGTAAGAAGTAAATAAATCTGCTGCTACGGAATACCTCTGTGTAGATCTTCTACTTGCAAGGAAATGATCTAAAATGGCAGAGTTTTAGTTGTATAATTGTAGACCAGGAAAACGCTGTGTTGATCAACTAGTAAGATTGCATCTTATTCAAAGGAATACATTTTAAAAAATGAAAGTGATTCTCCCTGTTTGTTGCTGTAGCTTAAATATAATCTAGAGCAGTACAGCACAGGTGCTGCGATATTAATTTAGCAAGGAGGTTTCTCTCTATATACTGCCCATGCAGACCTTTCATCTGCACACGATCCATACCCGTCCATTCCATGCTTATCTCTGTAACTATCCAAAAGCCTCTTAAATGTCACCACCGTCTATGACACCATCACCATCCCTGGCAGCGTGTTCCAAGCTCCCATCATACTCTATGTATGACAAAACCAAAATAGAACACAATTTACCACACGCATTCCCTTTAAACTTTGCCCCTCTCAGCTTGGAGCTATGCCCTCGAGTACGTGACATTTCCACCCAAGAATAAAGCTTTATCTGCCTTATGATTATTGAAGATTATCTACCCTGTATATGCCATTCATAATTTTAAACTTGTACCAGATCTCTCCTGACCCTCCGACGCTCCAGAGAAAATATCGAAGAATGTCTTAACCTCTGCTCATTGCTAATACCTTTGAATCCAGGCAGCACTCTGGTAAACCTCTTTTGTACACTCTCCAAAGCCTCCAGATCCTTTCGGCAATGAGGGGACCAGAACTGCACCAAGTACTCCAAATGTGGCCTAAGCAAAGATGGACTGAGATTTTGTTCAGACATCCTTACAACAATTAATGATCTAAATCCACAGCAATAACTCTCTCAAGAGAATCAGCATATGTTTCATCAGAGTCTATTTGAATTTGCCATCATCCATTTTGTCTACAATCAGTAAAGCATTTGGTGTAGTAATGTTTTTTAAGAACCCTTTGCATGTTATTCCTCTTTCCACAATTTCTATATTTAAATGAAAATCATCAGATGCTGTCTATACCACCTCATTCTATTGGGATGGAGGGATGTTATGGATCAGTACTTTTGCATAATCATATTTAATGACATGGTACAGTCTTTGCCACGAGTCATAATTCAAAGAAAGTATTCTTGGTTAATTATCCTAATTTCAAAAATGCAATCCTTTTTGGAAATATTTTGACCAACTAATACTACAAGCTGTGTGTCATTAAATTATTATACTAATTCCATGCCTCATTTGACAGATAGAATTTATACTGCTACACACGGGACAAGGATACATCTGTTCATGATGAAATGAGAAGAAAAACAATTATATTGGTGCTGCTTATAGCAGGATATAATTTTCAGCCCACAAAGACTGAGTTTAGTGAACCAGAATGAAGGCTTGGATAGAGTGGATGTGGAGATGATGTTTCCACTATTGGGAGTGTCTAGGACTAGAGGTCATAGCCTCAGAATTAAAGGGCGTTCTTTTAGGAAGAAGTTGGGTAGTCATTGGGTGGTGAATCTGGAAATCTTTGCCACAGAAGTCTGTGGATGCCAAGTTAGTGGATATATTTAACGCAGAGATAGATTCTTGATTAGTACGGGTATTGGGTTTTGGGGAGAAGGCACGAGAATTAGGATAGGAGGGAGAGGTAGATAGTGGACTCATATAGCCTAATTCTACTCCTATCACTTATGATCTAATGATCTAAGTGCAGATTGATTTTAATCTGAATAGTTGGTAGTGGGAAAAAAATCCATTGTTGCTGGTCATCAGATGTAAATCTATGTGACAGTCGAGTACAAATTTGGAGCTACATCAAGTTCTTGCTAGTATAGAATGAATTGCTTTGTTTGAATTTGGGGAATAAACCAGTATCACGCAAAATCATGTTGTTCTCATTTAGATTCATTTTTTTCTGAGAGAGGATTTCTCAACACAGATGTTTCTTATTTGATTACGGTGCTCAAGCTTCAAATAACTTTGTCATCTGCAGTCACTTTTCTTTCATAAATTATAAATATAATGTGTGTGTGTGTGTGTTTCATAGACTTTCACAATTGCTGCAGTGTTCCTTTGGCTAAAAGTAAGCTGCTTGTACAATAGTCCTATCTTCCTTTGACGATGTCTGGCACTTGTCATTGGTGATAGGAGCAGAATTAGGCCATTAGGCCCATCAATTCTACTCCGCTAATCCATCATGGCTGATCTGTCTCTCCTTCCTAACCCCGTTCTCCTGCCTATTCCCCCATAACCCTTGACACCCATACTAATCAAGAATCTATCCACCTGTGCCTTAAAAATGACCTCCACAGCCTTCAGTGGCAAACAATTCCACTGAATCACCACCCTCTGATGAAAGAAATTCCCCCTCATCTCCTTCCTGAAGGTATATCCTTTAATTCTAAGGCTATGACCTCTAGTCCTAGACTCTTCCACTAGTGGAAACATCCTCTCAACACACACTCTATCCAAGTCTTTCATTATTCGGTAAGTTCCAAGCCTTTCACTATTTGGTAAGGGTTCCCCTTCATCCTTCTAAACTCCAGCGAGTACAGGCCCAATGCCGTCAAGCACTCATATTTATATTATTACATCAGGCTCTTTTATCCTAGAACAAATTTACAGAAGCAATATTTTTCTGGATTTGAGCCCAGGTTGGGAACAATTTTGTGTGATGCAATTTGTTTGCAATTGGTGTCGGCCTCGGCTCAGGTGCTGGTGTTCCCACATTTTTGTTTATTCAATGAAATATGGGCATTGTCAGAAGGGCCAGTATTTTTTCTCCTTAAGAATTTGGCGGTTAGTTGCCATCTTGCGTCATTGTATTAAATGTAAAAACCAAGATGCTTCCATAGACGTATTGGATTAAGGAGCTATGATTTTGATAGTGATCGTGAGGGGATGACGATACACCTTCAAGTTGGGATGGTCTGTAACTTGAAACCCTGCAGACGTTTCAGGCACCAACATGAGGCCTTTGTCTTTCTATAAGATACGCGTCAAATGATGCTGTCAAGGGGGTTTTGTTAATCGCTAAAATGCATCTTGTTGATGATCCAGTTGGTACACGTTGAAGGAGGAATCAAATGGTCAAATTTGTGTAACTGCCTGCAATCTAAATGGGTTCAAATTTGAGAGAATTACTAAAGAAATTCCTCCTCCTCAAAGAAATAGCCTTAGTTTAATGTCTCAGCCGAAAAGTTGAATCCAAGGCTATTTCTTTGAGGACGAGGAATTTCTTGAGTCACAGAGTGGAGTATCTGTGGAATTCATTGCCACAGATGGCTGTGGAGGCCGAGTCTTGGGTATTTTTGAAGTGGAGATTGATAGGTTCCTGATTGGTAAGTGTCAAAGATTACGGGGGGGGGGGGGGGGGGAAGGCAGGTGAATTGGGTTGAAAGGGAAAAATAGATCAGCCATGATCGATTGGCAGAGAAGACTCGAAGGGCCCAATGTATAATCTCTTATAATGCCCATAACACCATTTATTCAGTGTTTCATCTTGTGTCCTGATAAGTATTTATCTTTTACTAAAACTGGTTATTGCCTTCACATGCTCACCGTGGAGCCCTTACTGTGCATAAATTATTTCCGACTGTTTAAGTGACTACATTAAGAAGGACTTCACTGGCTGCAAACAATTTTTGGAAGTCCTGATGTCATGGAAACATTATAGCAATGCTGGTTCTTATGTTTTTCTATGATATTGGTTTACTCATAGCCACACAGCATGGAAACGAGCCTTTCGGCCCAACTTGCCCATGCTTACAAAAAATCCCCAATTATGCTCGTCCCATCTGCTCGTGTTTGGCCCAGTGGTGTCACAGGTAGATAGGATGGTGAAAATGGCTTTCAGTACATTGGTTTTCATCAATCTGAGTTTGGAGGTCATGTTGAACACGTTGGTGAGGCCACATTTAGAGTATTGTGTTCATTTCTGGGCACCATGTTATAGGAAAGATGTTGTCAAGCTGGAAAAGGTGCAGAGAAGATTTGTAAGGTTGTTGCCAGAACTCGAGGGCCTGACCTATGGGGAGAGTTTGAGCAGCCTAGGACTCTATTCCTTGGAGTGCAGGAGAATGAGGGGTGATCTTAGAGGTGTACAAAATCATGGGAGGAATAGATCAGGTAAACGCACAGAGTCTCTTGCCCAGAGAAGGGGAACTGAGAACCAGAGGACAAAGGTTTAAAGCGAGGGGGAGAAAGATTTAATAGAAATCTGAGGGGTAACTATTTTACACAAATGGTGGTGGGTGTATGGAAAGAGCTGCTGGCTGAGTTAGTTGAGGAAGGTACTATTGCTACGTTTAAGAAACGGTTAGACAGGTACATGGATAGGACAGGTTTATGGGCCAAACACAGGTTGGTGGGAGATGTGTAGATGGGCCTCTGGTTGTCTCTTATATCTCCCTAAACCTTTACTTTCCATGTGCCTATCCAAATGACTTTTAAATGTTTTCTTTGCCTCAACTGCCATCTCTGGCGGCTTGTTCCATCTCCCCACCTGTGTGCTGTGTGGATAAAGTTGTCCCTCGGGTTCCTATTATCTCTTTCCACTCTCATCTTTAACCTGTGTCCTCTGATTCTTGAATCCTCTTACTCTGGGTAACATACTCTGTCCATTCGCCATATCTATCACCCTCATGATTTCATAGATTTCTAAATCAAGCCAGTTAACAGTGGCAGGAAAGAGCTGCAGATGCTGGTTTAAATCGAAGGTAGACACAAAATGCTGGAATAACCTAGCGAGACAAGCAGCATCGCTGGAGAGAAGGAATGGACCCAACCCGAAACGTCACCCACTCCTTCTCTCTAGAGATGTTGCCTGACCCGCTGAGTTACTCCAGCATTTTGTTTCTAGCTTCAGTTAACAGTGGCTTTAGTTTAAAATGCAACAAGTGGTGGGTGGAAATGAGAAAATTAAATATAACATACTTTTCTCTCCTCTTCCTCCTACTGTCCTTCCAGGAGCCCTACCTCTTAATAAAATTGTAGTTGGCACTATTCCAGCATAAAGCTTATTCCGTGGAGGATGGTTTGCATGCAGGGACATGCTCTACACACAATATTAAGGAGGTTGGTTCTTGCAGATGCTGGGCTTGTAGCAGCATCCATGTTGCAATTTGGATTACCTATTTGATTTTTAATAGTGGTTTCTTGGGGGTGGGGTTTGGAATTGGATAATGAATTGCAATAGGTGCGGTTTTCCTGATCCCTGCTGCAGGGAGCAGTGAGAAGCTGTTTAACTGTGCCGTAGGAAAGTAATCTCATCAAGTCTGCTCTTCAGTAAGCCAGGCGGTGGAATGGCTGACAGCAGTGTTGGTGCTGTAGCAGAGCATGTGCTGGACCAGTGCCCGCAATTACTCACAGTAAAGGGTATACTTGAATCTGATCCATTTAAGTAATTAGAGCTGATCTCCACCAAGTAGGATTTGATTGTGTCTCAGTCATCTTAATGACAAGGCACAATTGTCAGATCAAGTCAAAACGGCTTTTGCTGAATGATCTAAAGAGTCATAGTCGGCTCTGTTTACTCACTGAATACAAATGTAAAGGCATTGTACAGCTCATTGTTACAGAGGGCGGCGTGTATAATTTAAATTGATTTCAGTTGGATTGTCTAATGGATTAAATAATGTATTTCAATTTTAGCATGATTTGGTGAATGTGACTTTACCTTTGTCTTACTGCAGATTGTAATGCAAAGTGCCATGAAGAACTATGTTTAATATTGGTGTTGTGTGTACAGAGTCTCTGAGATATCGAGTGACACGTTACACCACAGGTGTATTGATACCTGTAATTTTCTCAATTGTAGGGAAGGCGTCTGCATCATTTGCAATAGTGGGGGGGGGGGGGGTCTGTATTTCTGCTGCCATGTCACCACTGATTGATTTTTTTTTTTTCCCCTGCCACATAAATACTTTTTGCTTTGTTTCTTTGTGCAGGGAGTGAAGCTGACTTCAGTTCATCCAGCAGCACAGGCAGCATCTCAGCACCTATAGGTCTAATGTCCAACTCGGGGAGCAAGCGGAGTTCGGCTTCTCGCAGGTAGGCCGTGCTTTCTGTTCAACAAATAAGCAGTGATCAAGGCATTGCAGGCCTATTAGCATAGAATAAAAAGATGCTTGTAAAAACCAGGCGAAAATTTGGTCATGTCAAGCTTTCATTTAGCTTATAAACGTGTGAAAACTTAGCTGCTCTAAACAAAATATATATAGACGTTACATGGTTAATTACTGAGAGTCGAGAGTGTTTAATTGTCAAATGTTCCGACAAGGGAACCATTAAATTCTTACTTAGAGTCATAGTGTGATACGTTAGTGGAACAGGCCCTTCAGCCCAACTTGCCCACACCGGCCAACATGTCCCAGCTACATTAGTCCCATCTGCCTCCGCTAGTCCCATCTGCCTCCAAACCTGTCGTATACTTACTGCAGCACTACAGACCTGTAACACAATACATGTTGATAATAAATAATCAACAATAAACACTTTTCACAGATAAAGGCTGTTTAAGAGGCAAGTTGATTTTTATGTATATGAACGAACTGGTTTAAACCAAAGATAGTTACTCCAACAAAATGTTGGAAGCAGCATCTCTGGAGTGAAGGAATTAGTTGATTTATATGCTTCTCTTTTGGGACTTCATGAAGGCATTGCCGTTATAATTGCTTCCTTACAACTCCAGTGGCCTTAATTCAATCTGACCTTTGGCGCTATCTATATGGAGTTTGTACATTCTTCCTATCCCTATGGTTTCCGCCTGGCGCTCTTGCTCTTCACACCCCCCACTCCACCCCCCCCCCCCCCCCCCCAACCAATCCAAAAACATGTAACTCCATGTGGAGTAAGTGCACCAAAGGACCTGCTTCTGCACGGTACGACTCCAAACAATTTATCAATTTCACCGTATCCAGAGTTTTCTTTTTTCTCTGTATGTGGCACAGTATCTAGCCACTGCTGCTTCCTGCATACGCAGTGCATTTTGCAGGCATGTTCCTTGGGTTATAAAAGGTGCAAAGCACACTCCATCTATCTTCTCCATCTGCTCTTTTCACAAATAACTTCCAAACACCTAAAAACTTGTCAGTGAAACTCAACACTCCCAGTTTGAGTTTATCAAACTCAACACTCCCAGTTTGAGTTTATCAAACTCAACACTCCCATTTTTCCCCCTTGGATCTGCCTTTAAATTTTTTGGACTTTGTTGGAGAAATGTTCAACTTACGCTGCCACATAAAGCAAGTTGGGATTCTGAGGAACATTCAGTGGACAATATATGGGCAATGGATGACATTTTAAAATGAAATGGATATCAATTTCCTGATTTACCAAGCTCACTAAAATATTCACATGCATTTATTTTACAATAAAGAAACATGGAAATGTACAGCTCAGGTGTAGGCCCTTCAGTCCACAATGCCTGTGCCGTACATGATACCAAAATCAACTAATCTCATCTGCCTACAGATGATCCATATTGTTCAGTGAGAAATTACAGTGAATTCAAGATACAAGTGATTTATTCGTAATGAAGATAGACAAAAATGCTGGAGAAACTCAGCTGGTGAGGCAGCATCTGTGGAGTGGAATAGGTGACGTTTCGGGTCAAGACAATTCGTAATGAAGGCTCAGTTTACTGCTTATTTGAAGTAATGAAGTATAAGAAGCAGTGAAGCTGGCATTTAACTCTTTATGTATAATGACTAAATATAGAAAATGAGTATTCATTTTCTATATTTGCATAAATATGCAAATGAGTATTCGGACAGGTAAAAACGAAAATGACCAAGACTTTAAGGTGGCATAATTACAGTAATACATTCAGAAACTCATTTAATTTTTCAAGCCTTTGAAACAAATCACAATCTTGGCATCAAGTTCGGCACAGACATTGTGGACTGAAGGGCCTTTTCCTGACTGTATTTTTCTATGTTTCTATGTTATATAATAAATGCATGTGAATATTTTAAAAAGCTTGGTAACTCTGTAAATTAATATCCATTTCATTTTTCATTGGCTCTCTGAATCTATTGCCCTTATATTGGCCATTGAATGTTCATCTGAAACCTACCTTGCAATGCCAGCTTATGTGGCAGCACAAGTGAACTGTCCGTTAATTTGTTCATTTGTCATGGGAATTGTCTGAATGTCATCAATGCGCCAGCCTATTAGGGTTTCCCTGCTGTAGGTGTCTGAGGCTGCCTGGAAGTAGATGATCCACCCAGATGCAGCTTTAAGGGCTTTAAGGTCACTGAAGTTGTACTTTGAAATTATTATCAATTAACTGGTATATGACAATAGGTGCAGGAGTAGGCCATTCGGCCCTTCGAACCAGCACCGCCATTCAATGTGATCATGGCTGATCATCCCCAATCAGTACCCCATTCTGCCTTCTCCCCATATCCCCTGACACCGATATTTTTAAGAGCCCTATCTAGCGCTCTCTTGAAAGCATCCAGAGAACCTGCCTCCACCTCCCTCTGAGGCAGAGAATTCCACAGACTCTCCACTCTCTGTGAGAAAAAGTGTTTCCTCGTCTCCGTTCTAAATGGCTTACTGCTTATTCTTAAACTGTGGCCCCTGGTTTTAGACTCCCCCAACATCGGGAACATGTTTCCTGCCTCTAGCGTGTCCACACCCTTAGCAATCTTATGTTTCAATGAGATATCCTCTCATCTCCAGAGTGTACAAGCCCAGCTGCTCCATTCTCAAACATCACCCAAACAGCAGGATCATAGAGACTGAGATTAATGATTTGGGTATTGACTTTGTCCAGTATTTAAGTGAAAGTCTGCATCTGAAATATTGCTTTGTCTATTTCTCTTCATAGATTTTGTGGGATCTGATAGGCATTATTAGCACGACCGTCATTTTAATTAACAAGCAAAATTGAATGATAACAGATATTTTATGAAAGTAGATTTTGTCTTGAAATTATCTAGGAGACTTTATTTTTCCCTGAGAGAATAGCTTTTAAATGCTGACTATTTTAATGTCTTTAAGATGTAGAATTTTCGCCTTTAAAGCAATTCCAGTCTGGGTATTATTTACAAACCTAGCTCCTTGTCAACTTGGAAAATGCCTCGTGTGATAGGAACTGAATTAGGCCATTTGGCCCATCAAGTCTACTCCGCCATTCAATCATGGCTGATCTGTTGCTCCTTCCTAACCCTATTCTCCTGACACCCGTGCTAATCAAATTGCTTACATTTGCCAGGGGACAGATTTCACAAGCTCCCTGCATTTTATCAAGAGGGTATGGTGACAATGTTATTTGCTCTATCCACTATCCAGAAATGTTTCCTGGTTCCTAGGGAAATTGTTTGTTGTGGTAACCTTTTACTCAAGTCCAAAACGAATCATGCAGGTTTTAAAGTAAATATACATACTTTAATTTTTTATTTTAATAAATCCATACACATTTTAAACTGTAGTAAAGTACAAAAATGTTTGACGTTGGAACTTACTTTTTGAGAGAGCATATTTTATGACTATGTGGCATGCATCATCATATGGGTGCCAAAATATGTCCTTTATGTCTAAATGTTTCTTACAATGCCAGCCGTGGCGTCCATGGAAGAAGCAGCACTGCCAGTGGACACAAACAGTCGGGGAGCCCAACCCTTGCGCGGGATAAAGATCCAGTCTCCGCTGTGTACAAAAGTACAGCCAACATCCGTGATGTCTATGGTGCATCATCTCGAAGCAGCAGCAGTAACTCCGGTTCATACAAAGGCAGTGACAGCAGCCCAACTATCAGGTATAGCAAAGAAACATGGTGAGAATTGCCCAAAGTACTACCTGTTCATGTTGCTGGTCAAAAGTTCAGAATCTTCAAAAAGTTCATGTTTCTACCTACCATGTTGTGTTTTGATGAGCATATTTAAATTTTAATATTTTGACTTGGGGGAGAAAAGCCCTGACTAACCAGTTTTCATGGTGCTGGTCTAAAATGTGGTCATACTATAAAATCGCAATTCTATTAACTCTTCCACTCCCAATTATGTTTATCTTTACGTATAAAGCAAATGAAAAATGTGCCATTACTAACTTGATCAGAAAACAGACGTCAATGTTTTAAAATAAATCATTTATGTTCTTCCAACAATACTTAAAACATAAAGGTTTGGGTCTCCATACTAGGAAGTGCTAGGAAGGATGTCTGGGGCTATTTGAGAATTATTATGGTATTACAAGGATACTGAAAATATAGAGAGGTGTAGAAACAAGGAACTACAGATGCTAGTTTTGAATTTCCCTGAGGGGATCAATAAAGTATTTATAATTATTATTATTAGTTTACAAAAGAGGGTACAAAGTGCTGGAGTAACTCAGCGGGTCAGGTAGCATCTCTGGAGAACATGCATTGGTGACGTTTCGGGTCAGGAAAGGTTTTTGCTTTACCACAATAACATTGCTGTAATTGAAGGTTATAGAATGAAAAGGCATTCTTGGTAGTGTCTTTATGAATTCTGCTGGGCCGATCAATCGGATAGGTCCAGGGGGAGAGTGATCGTGGAGGTATCGGTGGGGCAATAAGGGCCATGGCCCGGGATGTATTTTTGGGGCACAGTAAAGACATTCCTCTTCTTTGTGCCTTTCAAGTCTGAGTGAAACAGTGAATAAATGGGGTAAAGATGTCAAAGATCTCTGTGTATTTGCACTGCTTATATAACGTATGTTCCTACTGGGCAGATGGCTTTCCCTGAATTAATAAAACCATTCATGTAGGATAAAGGTCAATAGAAGATTGAAAACTCTGCAACCTCGATAATCAGCCATAAACAATACTTGATAATATTCGATAAAGTATTATTTAAAAATTGTTTTGCTCTTTTTGCAGCTGTATCGGCAAAGATGCAAACAGAGTAATAATAACATGAATGCTGTTCTGAAGTAGAATGGCAGTGCTCTGAATGCCAAAATATTGCCACTGGATTATTCCTGGACAGAGTATGTGTGCAGACTAAATGAAGGTTCCATCCTGGTCCCATGTCCCACCCCTCCTATTACTAGCAATTCTCTGGTTATGGCAACATTTAATTCCTGCGAATCGTCCAGCCTGGTGTTAAGTGAACAGAACCAGCTTTGATGGGACAGTGCGAGAAGAGTGGCTGCCAGGCAGACTCCCCAACCTAGCGAGTGAGCGTGTCTGCTCAGCGTTTCCCAGCCCCCTGATTGTTAAGGAGCTGTCCCACTGCGGCGACCTAATCCGCAAGTTCTGGCGAGTTTTCCCTTGACTCATACTCGCAGCATGGTCGACACGAGGTCCGAGGAGGTCTTTGTAACTCTCCTTCATGCTCGAGAGTAGTCCCCGCGTACTCGAGGCCTCAGCTAGGTCATGTTGAAAAATGCCAGCGAGTTTAAAAAAAGGTCGCCATGGAAAAAATCGATACTTTTTTTATTCGTAGGTTTAGTCGAAATAGGTCGCAGTAGGTCGGCATCTTATTCGTAGGTAATCAAGGGTAATTGAAGGTAGTCGTAGATAGTCTTCAACGTAGTCGAAGGAGGTCTTCTATATAGTCGAAGGAGGTCTTCAACATGACACTTTTTCAAACTCTTCTAAACTCGCCAATTAGGTCACCGCAGTGGGACAGGCCTCTTTATGGCTCGGGGAGGTGGTGGAGAGCAGGCACGTAGAAGTTCCCCCACCCCGACCCTGCAGCCCCCGCACCATCCGCCATTCCATTCCCATCCGTCCTGCTGCTCATCCAAATGCTCGCTCGTATCTGCTGGCTACTCGGGCATTCATATCATGGGAAGGGCTTGTATCTGGTTCCACATATCACCTTGCAATCTATGTTTCTTCATTTCCCCCTCCCGTCCCCCATCTGTGCATTTGCTCATCATTCTCAAAACCTGGCTGCATCTAATCAGTTACCAGCCACTGTCTCACCCACCCTCCCTCTCACTTCTTTACACCGATACCCTGCCCTGATGTGGAGTCCCAACCTGAAACTTGGTTGACCTTCCTTTTGCCTCACAGATGCCGCTCAACTTGCTGAGTTCCTCCAACTTTTTTGTTTTCTTTCTGTTCCAGATCCCAGCATCGCAATATCTTGTGTGCATGAAAGACTTCTCCAATTAACCATATTTGCTCTTGCCTTGAAATAAGCTTGAATTATTTTGCATTCTTACATAAGTACGTTTTCAACTTATAATATGCGTGACATTTAACGTCAATATAAATACTGTCGAACAGCCAAGCTGAAATTGCTAATGGTTTAATTGATATAAATATAAAACAACAAATAGGAAAGAACAATATTACTTGAGACATCCAGTAATTTTTTAGAGGAATTAATATTACAGAGCATTTTACAATTACTATATAACATCTGCAGGAAAATATCAAGCTGTGCAGTGGGCCTGATATGAAGCCTTCATGTCAGGAATTAATTCCAGCTTGGTGCTGATGAACAGATGCTTCTCTCTTTGTTGGACAAAGGACATTTCCGCCCTGTGTAAAATGAATGCTCACAGTTCTCTCATAGGGCCGCACGGTGTTGCAGCAGTTTTGTTGCTGCCTTACAACGCCACAGACCCGGGTCTGATCCTGACCACGGGTGATGTCCGTACGGAGTTTGTATGTTCTCCCCGTGTCCTGCGTGGGTTTTCTCCAGGTGCTCCGGTTTCCTCCCACACACCAAAGACGTACAGGTTTGTAGGTTAATTAGCTTCGGTGAAACTTGTAAATTGCCCCTAATGTGTTGGATAGTATTAGTGTGTGGGGATCACTGGTCGGCGGGTGTATCTCTCTGATCAAGTTATCCTTCCAATTCATGGTACCCAGTGGCCCAGGGTGGAAATGGAACATAATATCTTGTTGCTTGTATGAAAATTAAAAGAATAATATTGAATGATGACGCTGCAACGCAGTGCTGAGCCCATGATACAATGGTGATCTTGGAAAATTTGCTTTGCACTGAAAACATTAGTTACTCCAATCCAGCATCAATAGCCCCAATGTCTCCTTAGAATAAAAAGGGTTTCCAAAAAAAGTCAACTCAAAAACTGTACGCAGATAAAATGTTGGTCCGAGGTTGTAAAAGCAAATATTCTAGGTGCTGCGTGATTGGAGAATATAAAGAGCAAGGAATAATTTTTTTTAAACTAACATCATAAATCGGATTACATTTCTGGCTTGGTATCATCAAGAATGAATACAGTAAAAATAGGTATTTGGCATAAATATGAAAGCGAAGTATAGATTTCAATTGAACTATTTCAGACGTTTAAATTTTGTTTAAAGATTTTCAACTTAAAAGTGTATCATGAACCACAAATGATGAAGACGAATGGGTTATTTTGAAAGTGGATGCTGTGATGAAGGCAGCCTCATTGTTTTCTGGAAGGAATTGCTTCAGTGGTTCATCGTGGCACTTTTTTGAGCAGCCTTTAGCGTTCTTGTCAAACACCAGTTGCTGCTCTGGTTACAGCTGATTTTAATTAAATTGCCAGGAGGAAGAAGCAGTACTTTCCGTGCATATTTGCTGAAAAGTCAGCTAATCCCTGATGATTTAACTCGTGATTCTGTGTTGAACTTGCAACTGTTGGCTTTTACTGCGATGTCGGAATATTTCCTATTCCCCACTGTGTGTTCTATGTATAGTGCAAAATGACATCACACATGATTTGCTGTGATCCACCCCGTAACAACACCTATTAATTTAGGACTCTCTAGATTTGATCTTCATTTTGACTGCTCAGTATCAGACGTTTTGCATGCATTTTAATTCTCATTAATTTTTCGGTTTTAATCCTCCCATTTCTACTCTGGGCTCCTTCAGCCAAGTTTATTACGTGACAAGGAAGCAAAATACTTTCACCACATCTTGTACCTTCTTAAGAGGCTGTGTGTGTACAGAATGCATTTGATTACCTAACACCACACTCCTGTTATTCATTTTGTGCACTGGAGTTCCTGCAAACACACTGCTGCTCTTTTTCTCAATCAAGTTTTAAAACATATGATATGTGCCTGTGTTCAATAATGTGAGTAACTTCACTTTGGAGTGGGAGGATAAGTACAACATTGGCTGTAGCGAACATTTTGGAAAGACTAAAATATGTTTGAATGATGCCTGGAAACGCTCAAATGTGGCAACATTTGTTCATGTGTCTGCCAAAATGCTGCCTAAGCATGGCGGTCATATTTGCTTCTACCATTTCCCCTGGCAGAGAGTTCCATGCACCAACCACTCAAAAAAAAAATCACCTCGGAAATGTCACATCATTTTCCCCTTTTACCTTGAGCCTGTGTCCACTGGGGGGGGGATATTCAATCTATGTAATTTGGAGAACAAAGCTCCAGCAAAACAAAAGTCCAAGTTTGTCCAACTTCTCCTTTAACGTTAATACTCTCCAATCCAGGCAACGTCCTGATGAACATGTTGTATAGCCTCTCCAAAATCTCCACATTCGTCCTGTAATGCAGTGACCAAGACTACACTCAATTCTCTAAATGCAGCCCAATCAACGCTGCAACAAGACTTGCCAATGTTTATACTCAATTACCCAGCCCATGAAGGCAAGCAGTACTGTGCACCATCCTATCCACTTGTATTGTCACTTGCATCCCAAGGAAGGCACAGTGATGCAGCGGTGAGCTGCTGTATCAGATACCTGGGTTCGATCCTGACTATGGCTACTGTCTGTATGGAGTTTGCACATTCTCCTTGTGACCTTGTGGGTTTTCTCCGGGGGCCCCGGTTTCCTCCAACATTCCAAAGACGTGCGGGTGTGTGGGTTAATTGGCTTTTGTAAATTGATTCTAAAATGTAAGATGGAACTAGTGTATGAGGATCGCTGGTCGACGTGGACACGGTGGGCTGAAGGGCCTGTTGTATCCCTAAAACTAAAACTTGAATCCCTTGTACATCAGAGTTCCGAAGAATATACAAGGAACTGCAAATCTTGAGCAAAACTCAAAAAGATGGAATAACCCAGCCTGTCACGCAGAATCTTCAGAAATAATGGGGAGGTGTGGTTTCTTGTCAGGACCCTTCTTCAGACTGATTGTAGGTGAGGGGTGAAATTGGGAAAAGAGAGGTGAGGGGCTGGACCAAGCTTGGCAAGTGATAGGTGGATACAGGTGAGAGAGATGGGTGGTATAAGTGACGAGGGCCAGAAATGAAAAGGAATACAAGAGGGTGTCAGATAATGGGAGGAGAGGGGTGAATCTGGGACAGATCCTGCCACTTACCACATACTTTCCTTTTGCAGTTGACTGCCAAAGTACACCACCTCTTAATTAATGCACTTTATTAATTTATTAATTAATGTGTGTGTTTAAGTATATAACTGTAGTCAATGCCTACTATGTTCTGTTGTGCTATGCAAAGAAAGAATTTCATTGTCCTGTCAGGGACACATGACAATAAACTCTTTTGACTTTTGACTTTGACTTGACGCACACGTCTGGATTTAACTCCATCTGCCATTTCCCTTGACTTTCCAACTGATCTATATCCTTTTTGTATCTTTTCACATCCTTCTTCACTATCTGCAATTTCCACAATGACCAGTACTCTTCACCAATATTTAAACAGCATCTGCAACACAAATTATATTCATTGGCCAACCTACATGTTGAATTCAACATGACCACTGGATTAGTGGGAGTCACAAAACCAAAGGATGCACA
This sequence comes from Okamejei kenojei, assembly GCA_035221665.1. Classification (NCBI taxonomy): domain Eukaryota; kingdom Metazoa; phylum Chordata; class Chondrichthyes; order Rajiformes; family Rajidae; genus Okamejei; species Okamejei kenojei. Next base: position 18,678,982 of record CM069134.1, read on the forward strand.
GTAGTCACTGAATCATTAGTTTAGCTTGCGGATACAGCACGGAAACAGGCCCTTCGGCCCACTGAATCCGCAGAGACGAGCTATCCCCGCACATTAACACTATCCTACACACACTAGGGACAATTTACACTTATACCAAATCAATTAACCTACAAATCTGAATCAGCACAAAATTTGCTGAGCAAGCATGTTTGACAAAGTAATCCATTTGAGCCCATGTCTGTTCAGGTGGGAAATTGGCTTCTTTATTTGATCTGAATATTTTCCTATTGTATTTTCCTTTATATTTTTGTCACTATGAGTGAATAGACCTTTCCAATTCGTCATTGAAAAATTGCAACAGTCTGTAACTAGTGTCTGCACTGCTGTGCTCTGCCAAAAGCCAGCATAATAATTAAGTGTCACTAGTTTAAAATTATTACTTGGAGATTGAAAAGAAAGACTAAAATATATGTCCGGTGTATATCATGCAAAGTGCAGAGTTAAGGCATCATCAAGTAAGTGGATGAACAATAGGAGCAAGATATGAAATATGAGGTAATAGCAAGCTGAATAGTGACTTTCATCTGGTAGAGATATGAAGGCTCACATCACATTTTTTAAACTTTTAAATCATTCCAAATTGTTTAGTGACATAATGATTTTGAAATTGAATAAAAGTTTGGAGTAATATCTGATGAGGGAAAAAGCCAATGGTATTAGACTTGCTAAAGCTCTTAAATGATGACATTTAATTATTTTGGTTTAAAATTGTGCACTGAATTGCCAGGTTATGATGATCATGATATTTTTTAACAAAAACAACAAGGGCCATTTAGTAAATTATTCTTCAGGGTTCAAAACACTTCATGAACTGAAGACAAATGACAAATATATATAATTTTGATAATCTGTTCACCTCCTTTTATGAATGCAGTTTTATCTCTGATTTTACTTCGGAGTCACGTGAGTGACTACGTGAAGAAGCCCCGCCAGTCGCATGCGCGTCATTACATCCGCGCATGTCGCACTGAACGGGCTGGAGGGCGCAGCTCCACCAGCGGTAAGTAGGAACTTCTTAGGTAAGTGTTTGTACAACCTTTACTAAGAAGTATTTCCACTCCGTAAAGCTGGCTCGAGCAGTCAGTAGGAGTGGAGAGTTGGAGCTGTCACTTCGGAAGATCCGTCTTAGCGTGGGTCCAGGGATTCACCAATTTGATCGGGTCGGGAGATAAGCGCGGCAACGCCGCTTCCGATGCCGGGTGCCGTTTTACCGGCAGCAGTTAAGATAGCGCGCTAATCTTCACCACTAGCTCCATTTACAAAAGGCAGGCCAACTGGAATTTTGATTCAGAATGAGCCTGATCCATCTATTTATTTTCCAAGGGTACTAAGCAAACTGAGGCTGCTGCTAGCCATTAAAAGGCAAATATAAAGTCACAGACCTGGGTTCTCTGACGACAATGGTGACTCTTCCCCTGATCATCCAACAATGTGGGGGAGGATGGGAACACGGAGCTGATGCTCCAACCTTTGATTACATAAGGGTCCAAGGGCCAGTGCTGTCCAAGAGGGCCATACCAAGAACAACATATGGAGGGTTTCCATATATTGGGGTTCCTTCCAGCGCCTTGTTTAGGACTGGAGGATGCCTCCCCTACAATATGATTTGGGAGAAGCAGGGCAGGATGCAGCTGACCCTGATGCTGGTGTCCCTGCTTATGTGCAAACACCAGCGAGCACAAGAGCCACGCTCCGGGTGTCTCTGAAATGGCAATGAGTTTTGCTATTCCGAAGGGGACTGGTGAGGCAATGGAACAATCCCTTGCCAGCAGTATCAATTATTTAGTACCTCACCAGCTCCAGCAAGATATGATGCAAGTGACTGCAAACAAATAGGAGACACCTGTTTAATGTGCATCACTGAAAATGCCCACGGTGATCCAGGTTCTGGGCACCCATGAGTCCTTCTTTGAGGGGACAGGAGGTTCGGTGTCAACACGTCCTCCAACTGGTGGCTGCAGCAATTACTGCATTTGGCACTATGGTCCAAGGGACAATCATTCCTCAAACTCACAACATATATGTTGGGTATTTTATGCAATGCATTTTTCAGGAAATTGCATCAGGGAATATCGCCATCAGGCCACCACTAAACCAAAAATTTGCTGTTCTATGTAAAGCGACTTATGTACAAATGCCTGAATTCCTGTTTGGAACGGACCTTGTCATGAAAATTCGTGAAATTAATGATGAGGCCAAAACAATTGGTTTACTGTAGTCAGGCATTTCGAGTCCACCTATTCGCAACCCTGGGTTAATACTGAAGGTCAGATCCAGGTGCTGGGCTCAGCAGGGGCAGGCCAGTGGGGCAACGAGGGTACCCATCGAGACAGACCGGCTACAATCCCAATATGGGCAGACAACAGATTTACAGGTCAACTGTAGAGGTACAGGGACTTTTGTTATCAATAAAGTTCTGGTGGCCAATCTCCTATTGGAGGTTGATTACAAATGTTTTCTAATGAATGGTGGTGTATAACGTATGATATGTTTATACTAAATACTGTCTCACGTCTACCATTGAGTTTATCTCAGGGATAGATCCACCTCAACAGCACAAGCCTAATAAAATGTGGGTGTTTTCTGCTCGAGAGCCTGAACAGGGCGGCATCAACCTCCGCGGCGAAGGCTCAGGACGTGCCGCTAGACCAAATCCTCGAGGCCGCAGGATGGTCTCGAGAAGCAACATTTTCTCAATTTTCTGACAAACCTGTACAGACCGTGCCATGGGTTGGGCATGCTGTTTTGGGTTCCATTTAATTCATTTGCTTTGTTTTCTAACATTATTTGTAATTTCCCCTGAGACAGAGGGGTTATTCCTGGGTTTGTTATTATTAACAATAGTTATTGAATAATTCGAAGCAATGTTCAATATATTATTTATTCCCTACTGTGTCAACCGAAGCAGATTGTCGTATGGTGTGCGTCTACGGCATGAAAATACAGAGCTTTGAAATCTTCACGTAGTCACTCACGTGACTCCGAAGTAAAATAGTAAGATTAAATAAGAACTTATCAGTTTGAAGTTTGATCCTTATTTTATGGGGAGTGACGTTGAGGGTTCACGTGCCCTCCGCTCCCACCCTCATAATCTAAGAGATCATCTGGTAGTTCTAGTCTTCTACGAGCCTTACTATGTTACTTCGGCTATTTGTTTTCTGCGTTTTCACGCCGCTGCTTTGAAGTATGACGCGCATGCGCCTGGCGGGGCTTCTTCACGTAATCCGTCAACGTCACTCCTCATAAGATGAAGATCAAACTTCGAACTGGTAAGTTCTCATTTAATCTTACTATTAGTCATTTTAGACATCCAGCATCTCCATAGGTACCACCCGTCACTGAAAACCCCAGAGCAAAGGTTCCCAACCTGGGGTAAATTTATCCCCAGGGCCTACCCAGGGGTTAAACTTGTTGATTCTGGATTTGCACATATTTTTTCCCATTGACTGATTCTGGTATAGCGGTATCTGTTCATCATTAGTTGTTCATAAATAAGTGAAATAACATTGTTATGTGCTATTAAAGTTGCCAGAGGTAAATGGGACGAAAAAGGATGGGAGCCCCTGCCTTGGAGTCTATCCAGTGCTGGGAGGCACAGTGACAGCGGTAGAGCTGCTGCCTTACAGCGCTACAGTCCCTGGTTCAATCCTAACTGCAGAGGCTGTCTGTACGGAGTTTGTACGTTCACCCAGTGCTCCAGAGAAAGCAGCCCTAGTTTGGTTAGCCTCTCCCTATAGTTAAATTATAGTCTAATCCCATCAGCAGCCTGGTAAACCTTTTGTGAACCCTTTTTTTTCTGTATTCGTAGCGAACTTAAAACATAAGGAATTGTCACAATTAATGCCAAAATTCTCTCATTGAAATGCAAATTGCCTGGCCAGGCTAGTTTTCCAATACAAGATCCAGCATGGTCCCGTCTCTACTTAGACTATCCACATACTCTCTCAAGATTTCCTCTTAGATATACCTATCAAATTCTGCCTCGACCAAGCCCTTTGTACTGAGTAAGTCCCGGCCAATAATGGAGAGGTTATATTTACCCACTATGAAAATTCAGATGCTTTTACATCTTTCTTTAATCCTTTCACATATTTCACTCCTGTTTATGAGAGAGCTGCTTGTGGAGTGTATCCTATGTCCAATGATAGAAGCTGACTCTTCACAAGTGGCATCTCATCCTTCAATGAGGACAGTCATCTACTCGCCAGTGGAATCTGTTTTGTGTGTCCCCTGTTGGCTGGTTGCTGTTCCTTTTCATGCCCTAGTTGCTCCTGTGCAGCAGAGACCAGACCTTTTGATAGATCAGCCTAAAACTACACGGAAGCTGGAAGACCTTCTGTGATCCCTGTCTGTGAATCCCCTCAGGCATTGACCACTGATGAGCTCATCGTTGATACCCAGCAAAGAAGTGACCGTGACTTCCATACGAGCTTTTTCCATAAGTTCCCCTGTTATTAGTCGTCATCTCTTGCTTTCGGTGGGGCAGATCCAATAGCTCACTAACCATCGGGCTGTGTATCGGACATGATCCGATTCTGAATCCCCGGAGCATTACAAATGCCAAGAACTAACTGACAAGCCCCCACACCATCTATTTTCCTCATGTCAGACTTCCATTATACCAGTGCCTATCATTGTTTTGTTTCACGTGTGCATCTAATCTAATCCATTCATCCTTTGGTGTGCCAGTCTCTGAGGTGATGCTGTGTGGCATGTCAGGTGCAACGGCGCGCTGTGGTCTTCATCATCAATCTTCTCCTCTCCCTCTCGTGGCCTCTTTGCTCCACGTCCACCTCTTCTAACGAGTGGTAAACAGTTGGCCTTCCCAGATAGCTTGCAAACACTGAGTCAGTTGCATCTGTTAGCTCTGGTCAAAACACCATTATGGTGCAGCAGGAGCACAGTCAGTAATGAGACTAGTTATTCTTGAAAATATAAAAGGAATATAGTAATTACAGTGTTGCACTGTCCATGAGCATACCCAAGCATTGCTAAATCACATTTTCTATTGAGATAGGTTGGCGGTTGCAGACTTCACTGCCCTTTAGTATGGCCCCATTGGGAAACTTGCTCATCCATTTTTAATATGTTTCTGTTTGTGAGTGCAAACTTGTAGTCTTATTATAGATGAATTTTCATCCAACTTTTTAATGTTCTATTGCAGTGATGGTTAGCACGCCAAAAAAAGGATGTAATTTAACGTCTAGGCTAGCATGTTGGCCAAAGGGATTGAAAGGCAGAACTCTGGCATGCTGCTGTGTAAATCTGTGTCTATGATTCCTTCCTTCCCAATTCTTTTCCATCATAGCACAATCTATCATGTCTGCTGTACCACCAGAAATGTTGGGTGAAGCTATGCACTTGCCTGCAGGATCATAATATAGGAAACCATACAGTCACATACCTAAAATCTTGGTGGAAGTGGTAAGTTTTGAATGGAGTCTTGAACAATAAAATTGCAAAAAGAAAGGCTCCTCTGTGATGGGGGCAAGTGGAGATCAGCCAAGATGCCAGAATTCAGCAGAGATGTCGGGAGGATCTTAGTGTGTAGAAGAAAACAAAACTAGGGCGAACCAAGGCCAAGGAAGGATTTAAACATCCTAACCTGAGTACTTGGTGATCAGAAATCAATGTCGGCAAATGTGCACAGGTAAGTGAGAATCGGCAAGGGTTAGAACGCAGATAGCATCGTTTTGTGTGAGCTGAAGTTTATGTAGAATGGAGCCAGAAGAATAATTAAAATATATTTTTGTTACTGATATGGGACAATTGTTACAGAATATTATTGCCTAATGTGTACGGATATTTCCTTCCCCGTTCTCTTCTTTCCAGATAGAAGTTGGTGTTGGTTCATTAAGCATCAAAGACTAAAAGTCTTCAATGGAGAATGACAAACCACTGTCCTTCAATAATACATTTTCATTATTTTTTATCACCTTTATCAAAAAAGAATGTACATGCTTCAAAAAAGCAGCCTATGATGCAGTGATGAAATGCTATTGATGCAATGATTATAGAGCAGAATATATGATGTTATTTTATTCATGCAGTTATGGATTGATGCAAAGATATAAAATTAACTAAGGAGTCTAGAATAAAGTAAAGCAAGATGAGGTTGCTAATGAGGAACCTAGTTGTTTGTGAATGTCAGTTCAGATCATTCCATGAACATAACTGGAATGGTTTATTTATGTGCTATGTTGTTCCACTTGTGTAGTAATGACAGAAACCCGTGATGTGTCTTTTTTAAATAGCTGTGCATGGAGACGTCTTTACAGTAATTTTATTCTCTTTTTCCTTTTTCTCTCTTTTCACTGTCAATTTCAGAGAAAATTGTTGAACACTTGAAAATTGAATAGGCTCAACTTCTGGGTGAATAAAACACCGAATGGGAAGTTTTACTTGGATTAAAACCAATCGGAATATTTGGCTCAGACAGAATACTAACCTCAACATATGAACACGTATTAACACTTTGTTCAACATATATACAGGATTGGCGATTAACCATGAATGGCAGGCCACAATTAACAAATTTAAATTATGTTTCAAATTCTAATACAAAATTCTAAATTTGCTCTAATATCGCTGGCAATCGCACAAATTGTACAAGTGGATATGAAAAAGGGAATACGAGGACTCTTTAAAGTTGGTAATTGCTGTTGTGTGGTTCACTTATAGTGAGACTTCTTCTTTTGAATCCTTTAAGAGCCTGTCCCACTTGGCGATTTTTTTTTCGGCGACTGCCGGCATCGTTGACTGACGTATCGGGGCACCGAAACATCCGCAGCATGATGCGGCCGTGACGCGGCGTGATGACTTATGACGCGCAGTATTTTTTCAAATGTCGCAACATTTTTTTTTGTCGCCGCTGGATTTTGAAATGTTCAAAATCTTTTGGCGACACTGATATGTTGCCGAAAAGAATCGCCAAGTGGGACAGGCCCTTTAAGTTGTTTTGTTCACCTGAACTTCAATAACTCATTCTCTTTCCTTTTACTCTCATTATCTGCATTTTGCAGGCGGTCTGGTAAATACACCTCTTGCAGTGATAATCATGGCATAAAGCCTCCTAACCCGGAGCAATACTTGACCCCACTGCAGCAAAAGGAAGTTACCATTAGACATCTGAGGACAAAACTAAAGGATTCTGAAAGCAACCATCAAGAGAGGTGGTAATTATTTTTGCTGTCAGTTGTATATCTTTGCCTGAGTAAAGTCCTGTGGTAAGCATAAGGTGGGAGAAGTATTTGACAGTGGGCCCTGTGGGCATGCTGTGTACTTTGTTGGTTTGAAACTTTAGTTACCGGTAAGTCTTTTGTAGGCATGAGAAAAACAAGTTTAACTTTAAAGTCAATTTCTGGGTTTTTTAAAGAAATGGTACAAGCTTTCAGATTTGTCAAACTGACTTGTTCCACACAGGAGGTTTAAATGCAAATGTAAAAGCAGTACAAAAAAAATCTTTATTTCAAATTTGTTACTCGATATAACTTAAAATTCATGGCTGTTACATGAACCAAGATCATTTTATTGGAATTTGAGGGTAACGATTAATGAAGTTATCCAAATAATGTTAAATGCCTAAAGGTTGCCTCAAGCTATATTACAGAACATCAGCATACATGGGAAAATAATAGGAGTCAGCCCTTCAGGTTTGCTTTGCCACTCTCTGAGATCATGACTGATTATTCCCAAACCCCATGATTTCCCTGGTATCCAAAAAATCTCTACGCGACTTGAATTTACTCAACAGCAGAGTCCTTGAGTGAGATAAGTTTACCTCATTGTTAGAACAATTTCAGTATCATTTTACCAAGTGCTTTTTGGAAATGCAATTGACCTCCATATTATGCCTTGTGTACATCCAACCCTCTGAATATTATGTATTCCTTCAAAATACTCTTTTATTTTTCTATTTAAATGGATATCTTTGCATTTCTCCCCATTACTTTCCATCTGACATGTTCTCTCCTGGTCACCTGTGTACATCCCTGTGGAAACTCCTGATTGGCGCCATCAGAAAACTTGAATGCATTATCAAAGCTATTAATTAGTGATGGTAAATATTTGTGGCCATGACTTTTGATCCTTGAGATACCCCACTAGATGTAGGTTTTCGGTAAAATTGATTCCTATTTTTTTACCATTAAACAAGTCGATCGATCCTCATTGCAAATGCCCAAATTCTGTACAATGATCTGTAATCTTATGAAATTATTATTGCTGCTTTAGGAATTAGGAAAGCAGAGGGGGGTATACGTTTAATCAATTTGGAACAGTTGAGTGCAAATAAATCACAGAAACATGTATTATGTTCGTATATGCCATGCATCCACAGAAGGTCCAATGTTAACTGCTGTTTTAAAGTTATTTTCAAGGTAATGAAAACTGCCCCATTTAAGTTAGTTAATAATTAATTCTATGCTTTAAAAGTTTTCAATTTTTTTAATGAGCTTAAACATAGTTCAAACCTGGTTGACAACTACAATTTACTCCAGTGGAACGAGTATTTTCAATTACCCTGAAAGTAATTAACATTTTCTTCTCTTGTCCATTACCACATGCTCACCCTCTCACACCTACCATCCATACGATCATTCCTTTGCCACTAACCCCCACTATTATCCATTCCTCCTCTGATCCTATATCCAGATCTGTCTGTCTCAAACTCCAAAGCCTCAGCACCTCTCTTTAACTCATCCCCATGTCTGGTTGCCATCTTGATAGAACTTGAACTAGAACTTGAAGCACAAGAACATAATTTCACTCACTACCAAAACCATTGCATTTCACCCCAGGATCTTAAGTCTGTGCAATACTACAATGGCCAAGGACTATAATCCCAACATAACTTCCCAGTAATATCACAACCCAAAGCCTCCTCATTCCATCAGTCTACACTTCCTCATATCCCACACTTTGAAAACACTCATCATTTGAATATTCTCAAATGATCTACCCACACATTAAGCCTCTCAATGCTTTCACCTCAACACCATTCTGTTTCCGTAGTTTTGCCATAGTTTCCAGATAACAGGGCCATCCTTTTAAAATACATTGCCTACCCTATGGCATCCTTCTTCTTGGCCATCCTGAACATGTTCCCTTTCACTTTATTCCGAATCTAGGACATTTCTTTCCAACAAAAGCGATAACATTAATTTAAAGCCACAGTAATCCAGTTCACATATGAACAACTTGTATTTAAAGCATCTTTATCCTTTTAAAATATTACAAGATGCTTCACAGGTGTCATGTGCAAATCCTTTCAGACAGGTATATCCATACATGTGGCACACAGTCCCGCAGAGTTCTGTTTGTGAAAAGCTGTGGTCATTAAATGTAACCTGAATGGTCGCAGGACTTCTTCCATTCCATGGTGTAAAGCATGGCCCTCTTCCTGTGTCACTGTTACTGTGAATTTTGCGCCTACTTTTCATCTTCCTCTTTCTTTCTTGTGAGCCACCTTGAGTAGAGGTTCTGTTCCCCAGTTGACTAACTTGTGCGGGATGCGGCAATATAATGAAGTATGGTGAGCATTGGAGATCACGCACTCACCTTTTGCAGAAAGAGGAATCTCGCCTTCTCAGTGAGGCCAGTGGTAATCTTGAAAAAGCATCAATGATGCTGTGATATTCAGTGTGCTGATGCACAGATAGAACACAGAACCCTAAGAAGCAGGCTTGCAAGACAAGAATAAAAGAGCATTTGAACTCTCTGGATAGTAGACGTTGGCCACGATTAAGTTTGTCTTGGTCTACCACTCCATGAACAAGGAGGGAATGGAAATGCGATTTGTGGACCACAGGTTATGAAGGGAGGTCCAATGCACCACTTGAGTCATCAATCAGTTCTGAGCCTTGGCAGAGTCTTACATGCTGCTAAATGCACTCTGGCACATCTTCTCCACCGAAGAAATGGTAGAAGATATCCCTTTTCTTTGGACAGGGCATTCATGATCTCTCAAAAGCTATAGTGAGCTGCCAGCTACAAGATGCAGCGATTCAAAAAGACCAGAAGACAGGAGTGTGACGGTGACTTTAATTTCTACAGATAAAGCAGTATGAGCACTGGGGCAATACCTTGGGCCTGCCAGCAGAAGGTCACTAATCTCCGAGATGACTGTAACCTTAGTCTCCTGAGATTTTGCTGCTCAGAGAGAGTGATTCTGCCGAATATGTCCCTGTAGGTGGTGGTCTGTATGTTGACGCATGAAGTCCCTGAGCCATGCATGTGGGACTGCAACATTCTTCTGCAGCTGCAGGTTCATAGAGTGATACAGCATGGAAACTGGCCTTTCAGCCCAACATACCCATACCGACCAACATTCTCCATCTATACTAGCCCCACCTGCCTGCGTTTGGCCCCTATCCCTCTTAGCCCATCCTATCCATGTACCTATTTGAATTTTGTGATAGTACATGCCTCAACTACTCCAGCAGCTCGTTCCATGTACCTACCACCCTCTGTGTAAAAAAGAAAGTTGCCCCTCAGTTTCCTATTAAATCACTTTAAAAGGTAGTGAATTGAGGAACCCTCAAGTTAGCAAAACCTATGTGAGCACCAGACTAGCACCCAGAGTAAGCATATTTATTCAATTGGCTGTAAAAATCAATAGGTATTCCGAAGGTCAAGAGGAATAAATTGCAAATTGAGTCTTCAGAAGTTGTAATTAAATGTGAATATGGCTCTTTAAGCAATATGAATGTAGTTTTAAGTTCTATGATTGAAAGAGGATTGTGGTGGTTGTGGCCAACAAGTGATGTGGTTGTGATTCAGAATGATGTGGAATGAACTGGCATCCTTTCGCATTGCATTTACTCTGGAATCCCCAATTTGCCTTCTCATACCAGTGACACTAATAACACTACACAAGTGAATTTCTCCATTTTTTTTTTTTGCTTCCTGCAACCTTGCAGAGTTCTTTTGTAAAGATGCAGCAAGATGCAGGGTTCATTTGATTGACCACCGATTCTGGTTGCCTTCCTCTGTCTATGAGCGGATTGGTCACGTTTGCAAAACTCTGCCTGGCCATCGAGCCTCCAGACAATGCCTCATCTGCCCCCTACCCAGGTCAATACTGGTTTCACAAATCAGTGTTCCCGCTGTCTTACCAAATCGCTGACCAAAGGTAAAACTGCTGTGTTATGAACAGGAGCAGAGTTGAAGTATAGACAAGACTGTGCTCATTTTCACAGACGGCACCAACCAATTTGGCAAAGCAATACCATAATGCACACAGTCTTTCTGTTTTATTTGCATTTTTTCTCTCTACTTGGTCACATTTGCACTTCCACTCATTAAAGGTACTGAGTTCTAGTGACAAATGTTTTTTATTGCAGTGTTACTTCATCAGTCACATGTTGCTCTTTATAAATTTTGCTCAATCGTGCGGAACTTTTTGTTTTTCTGTCGTTTTCATGTTCTGCCTCTTCCCTGAACAAATGGTCGATTGTGTTTTCAATATGGGTTTTTTTTTTAAACTTTTGTTGCATTCACAGAGTAAGTTGGTGTTTTTTTATTAAGATCTTCCCTTGTTCTTTGATTTTGTTTTACTTGGGACTTTGTTCAATGGGTGGGGACGGATGGAGCAGCATGGACAATGTTCAGGCATTGGAAGAACTTTAGAAATAAGTACACGAGTAGGCTGAATGGTCCTTTGAGTCTGCCCTGTCGTTATGGATCATGGCTGATGTGATCTGCTCATGTAATCCTTACAAAACCATCCCTTCAGCTTAAGAATCAATCGTGAACCTCTGAACTACCTCCAAATATAAACTTCTTTAAATAAGTAAACAGTTTCTCCAGATGAGGTCTCCTCGCAGCCGTGTACAAATTTAACAAGAAAATCTCTACTTTTGTACTCAATCTCTCTTGCAATCAAAGCCAACATTCCATTAACCTTTCTAACCACTTGCTGTGCCCATGTGCTAATTTTCTGTGGTTCAAGTAGAACATTACCTGGGACTCTCTGTACAGCAGCATTCTATGATCTCTCCCCCACTTAAACAACGTTCTCTTTCCCACTATTCTTCTCAAAGTGGATAACCTCGCATTTCCCTATATCTGCCAACTATTGCCCACTTAGTAAAACTATCTCTATTCCTTTGCAGATATTTGTGACATTTGCAAAACCTGCCTTTATACCAAATAATTGTCCATAACTCAGGCTATAGCATCTAATAGCATCTCCATCTAAGCCATTAATGTTAACTGCATTGATCCCGGTAGAACCTTGCAAGTTACACATTGCAACATGAAAAAGTACCCCTTTTTCTCGACTATTAATTAACCAGTCTTCCATTTATCTATTACAGACTACCATGAACTCTTCTGCAGTAACCTTCCAAGTTGTGTTAATAAATACATTTTAGAAATCCAAATGCACTAAAATCAATGGATACACCTTCATCTACTTTGCTTGTTCCATCGTCAAAACACTCCAATAAATGTGTTTTTTTTTTAAATCCCCTTTCATAAAACCATGTGGACTCAGCTGAGCAGTATACAAATGTTGTAAATATCTCGGTTCTATTGCCGAATTAATGGAATTCCCTGTTTTCCCAGTTATTAGGTTAACTAGTCTGGTGTTTCTTGCTTTTCTGCCTTTCTACATTTTAATCAGGACATTCTTATGATTTTATGGTTTTCTACTGGGCCCTTTCCAGAATCTAGAGAACTTTGCAAGATCACAGGCAATGCACTAGGGACATTGTGCGTGTACATATAGTACAAGCAAGTTCTGCAGCAAACAGATTCAGGTGTTGAACAAACAGAGTCTGTTCACATTAGCATTGTTTCTGTTACCATGGTTTCCATTGGTACAAACAACAGTACACTTAGGGTTGGAAACAGTCAAGTATAATCCTTTTGAGAGGGAGATTGGGTTATTGTATTTTATAGGTTACATTTGATGCTACTGACAGCTACACCAGATACCTTTCTTCTATAAGGATTTACAGAGCCAAATCTGTGCTTGATTGATGCATGTTAGAATGTATTGGGCTGTGGATAAGAGATCTATTACCAAGAAGTCCATCAATTCCACACTGACAGTGCATCATTTGCCTAGACTGAATAATATTCTGCACTTGCTTTTGTTGCTGGATTTTATTTTGACTTGTTTGGACAATGGAAGATGTTATCAGCAGAGAAAAGTAGTAATTTTGTGTGAAACTTACGAACACGGAGCCCTGCCCTGGTTCAGGTGGCCTCTTTGATCTTCTCCCAGAAGGACTGAATTGTGTCGGTGATCAACATGAAAATAGTTTTGGTGCACGTTTGACATCGTTCCCACCTTGTTAGTAAAGACTAAATGAAGATTGCTTGTTCATGGTGAATCGTGAACGCTACAGCCGTGAAAGGTATCGTGCTGGGAGCTCATGATTGCTACATAAAATTCTCTGCGGTTTCTATCATGTTCTTATTATCTGGGATCACAACACAATGCCCACGATCTTTGCTTTGGTTGTGCTTGCCTCCGATTTGCCAAATCATTACTCTGGACATTTGCAGTGGGTTTCAGGCTGGTGTTTATCACCAGTTGATGTCATCTTTTATCTATGATACAGAATTATGGGGAGATTGAATCCCACACATTGGACTGATTTTTGTTTCTCATTTATGCTGATGGATGTAGGTCACAGGGCTGTGTGCAGATGTCTTGAGTGCCCCCCTAAAACTGCCACTCTACTTTCTGCCCTTATTCTTTAGGATTTTAGGAAGCCTTAACATGTTTATCGATGGTACAATACTGTGCTAATGATTCTGCCAAACAAAACATCAATTCCAGTTACATTGCACAACACTTGATTTATCACAAGTGATGCCAATAGTTGAAAGAAATCTCTTGTTTCAGAGGAAGCATTCATCTACTTTGCAATAAGTTAATTACTACATGCATAAAAATATATCAAAAATTAAGTGAATATAGATTTAAGTTTTAACATAAACTTCAGTTTTGTACTGTGCAAGAGAGAAAAATGTTGCACAGCGACAGATTTAGATAATTTGAATAATTTATTTTAGGTTTGTGTTTGGGCTAAAATATTATGGTAAACAAAACTGGTTTGACTACAGAATATTGAAACTGTCAGCATTATCTGTAAAATAATCAGAGCACAGAATTTGATTATGGTGCAGTGAGAAGTCTTGCTGCTGCAAACATAAGGCTTGAATTTCATTGCAATGAAACGTAAAAGTCTTTTTAACAAGATTTTTAATTGCTCTTGGTCAACTGATTCCACACATTTCCTGAGCAGTAAAGAAACAAACTGCAAAAAAAAAAACATATTTCCAATTCAGTTGAATATGCCTATGTTAGTTTGAAAATGCAGCAATTTCCAAGCGTTGCTTAATGTGTGCATCTTTGCCTCTTTTAAAAGGGAATCTGAAGTTGTAGATCTCAAGTCGCAGCTTGCTCGCATGCGAGAAGACTGGATAGAGGAAGAATGCCACCGAGTTGAAGCACAGCTTGCACTAAAAGAAGCGCGGAAAGAGATTAAACAACTCCGTGAGGTGATTGACACTATGAAGAACAGCTTGGTAGAGAAGGATAAAGGGGTCCAAAAATATTTTGTTGACATTAATATCCAAAACAAGAAGCTGGAGTCTTTGCTGCAGAGCATGGAGTTGGCTCAGAATGGTGCGTCAAGGGACGACTCATCATTGGACTGCATGTGTCCATCGCCTGTCAAATCATTGGCTCGTAGCACAACCTACACCAAAATGGCCGAGGCCATGGCCCTCGAAGACCAGGCTGTTGAACAAATGGCTGATAGTGGGCTGCTTGCCAATGATGATATGGCAAGCAGAGCAGATCTCTTTGACCAAATACTGAGGTCCAGACCTATTGATGGTGGCCCAGGAGATGGCAGTTGGCCACAAGCCAATGAAATGCAGGCTATCCTTGCCAACAGTCCGGCTTTTAATATTTCTGCTCCAAGTATGATCTTTATGACAAGTGATAATAGACTGGTGAGGGAACAGGCGATCCAGACTGATGTAGTACCATATAGTCCAGATGTACAGAGCCTCATTCTGCATATCCAAAAATCCCAACAAAACAGCCCAGTCAGCCCAATATCTTCAACCTGGGTGTCAGAGGCTGGCCAAACAGAATGTGTATTGGAGTTTGATGGTTTAATGGATTTAACTCCAAATAATCCTAATACTGCTATTCTGGTGTCTACATTAGAATGTGTTAATCATTTCAAGAGCTCTCCAGCAAGCACCCACAATGAACAAGCACAGTACCCACCTCGCGTAAACGGTATGATGGAGTCCACTTTTACATCAGCCATTGATCAAACAGATAGTAACGAATTTAGTGTGTCAGAGGGTCAGCCATCTGCACTGTGTCAGAAAAGTTATTGGAGCAAGCATTTTATTGTCGATTTGTTGGCAGTGGCTGCACCTGTAGTGCCGACGTTGGCATGGATATTTTCCACACACAGAGGAAGATCGGGGGGACTGTACAATATAGGGGCACTATTGCGTGGTTGTTGTTTAGTGGCCTTGCACTCACTGCGCGCACAGCACACACAATCTTTACCCCCTCATTTAAAAAAATGATTCCATTAATTGCACTTAAATTTTAGTTCAGAACACTCGAAAAATACTGGAATTAGCTTACTGAGTTGTGTTTGCGTGTGGCTCGGTGTGTTTAACACATCAGTGAGATTTAATTTGCACTGCTAATATGTATAGATATATTGACTTAAAGTGACGAGTTTACAGTGTTGCAAGTGGCTTTTGAAGAATGGTTAATTTATAAATGTGAATGTTTTCATTGAACGAAGGAGAGAAAGAAACTGAAGTGGCCAAAGTTGACCCTCTGCTGAGCAATGTAGCAAAATACTTTGTAGAGGTTATGTTTCACTAAAAGCATGGGAAAGTGCAGTCTTTAAGAGTACAAGCTGGCATTCAATTTTAAACACTATTACAATAACTAGTTATTATTTTAAGCACAGGTTAATTCTCAATGGTGAAAACTGCCTCAAGGTTTAAACAAAACCGTTCAACCCTCTAAGATAGCTGGATCTGTTCAAACATATTTAGTTCAGCTGTATATATTGTTGCTGTTTTAAGGAGCTGCAGTTTAATGGCTATGCTGTATTTTTATGTTAATGATAAAAATGGAGGGCAACCAAAGCTTCTTGGCCTTTTGTGGTCAGTTTGTTCTGGACCCTTGTAACTGTTGTGTTGCATCAAGACACGCATCGATTAGTTGGAGCGGTTTGTGACTGTGACCTGTTCTGAGTGTTGCTATGTACAGTCCATGGACATGCTTTAAAAAGTAGTGAACAAAATGCTTCTCTGTACTTGCTACTTACAAAATAGCATTTGTTATATTTGTGTCGTTTTCGAGCTATGTGCAATATTGCTGAATAACCGTTCTTCATTGTACTTAGGATGTTTCTGTATTAAAAGGGTACAAATTTACTAAATTAAAGCATGCCAAAAAGTAACCTGAAATTTTGTCCATTGCCTCACCTCTGAATTCTTGCCTCTTGTTGTGTACAAATAGAGTTTTAAAGTCATTTTTGTGTAAATGTAATCCTTATTAAAATCAGGAATCTAATGTCCATATTAAATGCTTATGGTGAAATTTACAAATAAGTGTATCATGCTGTATAATTTATCTCCATCTAAAACATTGAAGAGAACAATGGCATGTTGCTGTAGCCCTACATTTTTCTCTCTCCCATAGTGGTTATGAAATATTTAATTGCCTAACACAGTGTATTCATATTTACAGTAATTAAATAATACTATTATCATGGTATTTTAATCTGGAGAGTTTCTAAATTTTTGTAATTTAATACTATTTTTGTAGGATGTGATGGAAGTATCTGGGATTTTTTTTTAAATTTGCAAATTTACCTCTGAGTCACCATGCTGTTAGTGTTATCTAACGTTCAAGAGGCTGATGGTTGCTGGGAAGAAGCTATTCTTGAGCCCAGTGGTCGCCCCTGTACCACCTTCCCAATACTCCAAATGTGACCACAGTCCTATAAAACCGCATCATAACTTCCTGATTCTTATATTCAATGTCCTGACCAATGAAGATAAGCAAACCATACACCTTCATTACTACTAACTACTTGTGTTGCCACTGTCTGGGAACTATAGACTTGACCCCAAAATACCTCTCCATCAATGCTATAATGGTCTCGCCATTAACTGATACTATCCCCTTACATTCATTCTCCCATAATGCAACACCCCACACTTGCTCAAATTAAACTATAACTATATTAAACTATATATCCCGCCATATACTTGGGACAAAGTTCCTCACTCTCCATAACTCCACCAATTTTTGTGTTTGCAAACTGGAAGCCAGGGGGAGGAAACCCATGTGGTCACAGTGAATGACATGCAAATTCAAGTCAGACAGTATGGCAGGTCATGATTAAACTGGATAGATGGAGCCGTGAGATAGCAGCTCTACCTGCTACACCACTACGATGCTCAAATACCATATATTTCCTGAACAACTTCGAACCAGAATATTTGCTATCCAATCCACTCCAATACTCAGTTGACACTTGAAAACCTTGATTTACTTTATTTCCATCAACTTTATGGGTAGTGAGATGTAGCTAATATTTTGTCTTATCAAATTAAATCTGTGGCCCAAGTCCTTCAACCATCCACCAATAAATGGGAGAAGTTTTCTTTTTGCCCCTGACAAAACCCATCATGATGTTATGCATAAAAATACCAGAACACTTAGCTCAGGTATCATCAGGGGAAAGAGAACACCAATGTTTTAAGTCAAAGAGCTTTCAAAAGAACTTGCAAAAAATACATAACAAGCATATTTTACGCTCAAGGAAGGAAAAGCACTGAAGACAATGGCAGAACGTCTCAGAGACCCAAGAAACTGCAGATGCTGAAATCTTGAACAAAACAAAGGTTTGGAGGAACTCAAGTCAGGCAGCATATGGGGATTGAATGGACAGAGGACGTTTTGGGGCGGGACCCTTTTTCAGACTCTGGTTGGAAGCAAACCAAAAGTGTCATTAATGTAGAACAGTACAGCACAGGAACAGGCCCCAAGGCCCACCATGTCTGCACTGATCTTATGTCCATCTAACCACTGCTGACACATGGTCTGTATCCCTATATTGTCTGCCCGTTCACGTTTATGTCTAACTCCCTCTTAACTAATGCCTTCAATACTGGGAGTTAGAGATAGATGAGAAATAAAAAAGAAACAAATTGAAACTGAAATACCATGTTATGAACACAGATCGGGTGATGCCATTGCAGGAAACCTCCAGACTACAGGAGTGACACTGATTTTCAATTTCCTGCCACTTTAATTCTCCATCTGCATGACATTTCTGCAGCTGGCCTCCTGCATTGTTTACCAATGTGTAAGCCAAAGGTATGGAAAGCAAAAATGTGAAAAATGCATTCAATTGGTTGGATAATTTTTGGTCGCCATACTTTTGAAAATTGTCCAGAGGAAGTACAAGCGATTAACTAGAATGATTCCAGGTATCGATGCTAGAATGGAAGAAACATGTAAAACAAAAACATAACCTGGCAATGTGGCTGCTCTTGGTATTCAACAAACAATCTAATCCTTTCAATTACAAGCCTTTTTGTTTGCTAGATATTTCAGTTTCAATATGTACCTTTGTTATCGTTGCCTCTTCTCACCAATTCAGGTATTTAACGTCATGGTTTCCTTGACAACATTGATCTGCTTCCAATCACATTCATTCTTGCCACCTTCATCATATCACTGCAACACAAATCATGCTCATTTTCGCACTTCCAATTCTGATGAAGGGTCATTGACCCGAAACATTGATTTAACGTTTGCTCCACAGTTGTTGCCTGATGTGCTGAACGCCTGTGGTAATTTTTGTTTCTGTTGCCCGTCTTTTCCATTTTAACATCGATACCTGGAACCATTCCAGTAAATCTCTCATACTTCCTCAGTACAATTTATTTTACAAAAATATGGCGACCAAAATTATGTGTCCAATTGTGCGCTTTTTTCACACAAGAAAACATTTTAGCTTTTGCTTTCCATGCCATTTTGGGGAAACTGAGATTTAATTTGTTTTACTAACTTATTCTTAACTTGATCCAAAGATCTTCCAAAGATTTACACATTTATACACATGTTGGTCCATCTGGGTTGATATCCCTGAGAGATGCACTATTCTTTCTGATGTACATTGCTTTGCATTTACATGCATTGCTTTACATTTCTTTGCATTCAACTTCATGTGCCTTTCAATTGTCCATTTTGAAAGATAGCACACAGATTTTGATATTTTACCTATAACACTCATGCCCAAGTTGATAACATGGCCTGAACCCTGCAGATTACCACTATTCAACATACTTTTTCCTAATGACCTGCTTTCATCAGGACTCCCCACTTTCTGCTTTAAGCCATCATTCATCCCGTTTCTAAGTTAAGCAGGCATGTACTCCAAGCAGTATTTACACCCACTAAATTTAATTTGGTATCATCCTATTTATAACATTGATGCTGAGGTACCACCTTTGATTCCATGTGCTCTCAGTTTGGTATTATTTGCAAATTATCCTCCTTTGCACTGTTTTTGAATCCCTATTATTCACGTAAATTAGAAACTGCAACATTGAAAAAACACATTAAATTGTTCAATTAACTAGGAAAAGCATTTCATCTTTTTTCTATCTTTGCATATAAAAGATATCTAAAATGATTGGGAAACTGGCTAAAAGCAAGTGTGTGACTCCAATAGTGTTGTTAACACCCAGAAATATGTGTTGATTTGTGACCATTGTGGGCACACTAAGATTCATGGACAATAGACAATAGGTGCAGGAGGAGGCCATTCAGCCCTTTGAGCCAGCACCGCCATTCAATGTGATCATGGCTGATCATCCCCAATCAGTACCCCATTCCTGCCTTCTCCCCATATCCCCTGACTCCGCTTTCTTTAAGAACCCATTTCCAGCTCTCCCTTGAAAGTATCCAGAGAACTGTCCTCCACCGCCCTCAGAGGCAGAGAGTTCCACAGACTCACCACTCTCTGCGTGAAAAAGTGTTTGTTCTAAATGGCTTACCCCTTATTCTTAAACTGTGGCCCCTGGTTCTGGACTCCCCCAACATCGGGAACATGTTTCCTGCCTCTAGCGTGTCCAAACCCTTAATAATCTTATATGTTTCAATAAGATCTCCTCACATCCTTCTAAATTCCAGAGTATACAAACCCAGCCGTTCCATTCTCTCCGATCCTTTTATTGCTATCTAAATGTGTTGCTATTTCATCTTTTATGATTTACTCCAGCATCTTCCCCACCACCGATGTCAGGCTAACTGGTCTATAATTCCCTGTTTTCTCTCTCCTGCCTTTCTTAAAAAGTGGGATAACATTAGCTACCCTCCAATCCACAGGAACTGATCCTGAATCTAAAGAACATTGGAAAATTATAACCAATGCATCCACGATTTCTGGAGCCACTTCCTTAAGTACCCTGGGATGCAGACCAACAGGCCCAGGGGATTTATCAGCCTTCAGTCCCATCAGTCTACCCAACATCATTTCCTGCCTAATGTGGATTTCCTTCAGTCCCTCCGTCACCCCAGATCCTCTGGCCACTAATACATCAGGAAAATTGTTTGCGTCCTCCTTGGTGAACACGGATCCAAAGTACTTGTTCAACTCATCTGCCATTTCCTTGTTCCCCATAATAAATTAACCTTTTTCAGTCTTCAAGGGTCCAACTTTGGTCTTAACTAATTTTCTCCTCTTCACATACCTAAAGATGCTTTTACTATCCTCCTTTTTATTATAGGCTAACTTACCTTCATACCTCAACTTTTCTCCCCGTATTGCCTTTTTAGTTATCTTCTGTTGCTCTTTAAACATTACCCAATCCTCTTGCTTCCCGCTCATCTTTGCTACATAGTACTTCTCTTTTATTTTTATACTGTCCCTGACCCTTCTGTATTATTCGCAGAAATATCTGCCATTGTTGTTCCACTGTCATCCCTGCTCGGGTATCTTTCCAGACAACTTTGGCCAGCTTCTTCCTCCTGGCTCCATAGTCCCCTCAATTCTCTCGACCCTTGCTGTCTCCTCCCATTCCTACCTCTCCCTCAGCCCTCGGGCTTCTCCTTTTTCCTTTCTTCCCCCCTGCCCCCCCATCAGTCTGAAGAAGGGTTTCAGCCCGAAACGTTGCCTATCTCCCTCGCTCCATAGATGCTGCTGCACCCGCTGAATTTCTCCAGCATTTTGTGTACCCTCGATTTTCCAGCATCTGCAGTTCCTTCTTTAACACATCCATAGTCCCCTTTGTTCAACTGTCACCTCTGATTTACCCTTCTCCCTCTCCAATTGTAGATTAAAATTGACCATATTATGGTCACTATCTCCTAATGGCTCCTTAACCTCAAGTTCCTTTACCAAATCCGGTTCATTACACAACACTAAATCCAGAATTGCCTTCTCCCTGGTAGGCTCCAAAACGAGCTACTCTAAGAATCCATCACGGAGGAATTCCACAAACTCCCTTTCTTGGGGTCCAGTACCAACCTGATTTTCCCAGTCTACCTGCATGTTGAAATCTCCCATAACAACCATAGCATTAAGAGGCTGACCCACTGAGGCGACCTAATCCGTGAGTTCAGAAGAGCATATTCGACCTTCAAGCTCGAGGGCACTCGCCTGAAAAACCTTGAGCTGGATCGACCATCAGCGATGAAACCACGAGCTGGATCGACCAACTGCACATCGCAAAGACAGGGGCCAGGGAAAGTGGGAGAGTGCTGTCTGAAATTCACACCCGCGATGAACAGGAAGGTAAAAGATGGCTACACAGTGTACGGTAAGTCCTTTAGAGAGCATGGAGGGGAGAGAAGGGGGGGAGGAATGGAGACACTTTTAAGAAGTCAGACAACGTTTAATATAGTTTAGGTTGCATTTTACTGACCGGTCAGTTTTATTGGGTCCTGAAAACTCCAATGAGCCAATTAAAATGTCCTGTCAGCGAAGGAGATTGCCTACGGCTGCCCTCGACTGCCTGTAACTAAATAGCCACCCCACTCCAGTGCACTATGAGTTCAAACGAAAAATGCCGACCAAATTTTATTTGTGGAAAATTTTTCAACATGCTGAAAGAATTTCCGCGACCTAGCTGAGGCCGCGCGTATTCGGGATCTTCCCTCGAGCATGAAGGAGAGTTCCAGTGACCTCATTGGACCTCCTAGGACCACGTGTCGACCATGCTGCGAGTTTGAGTCGAGGGCAAACTCTTCTAAACTCGCAGATTAGGTCGCCGCAGTGGGACAGCCCCTTAACCTTTACATCATGCCAATTTTAACTCCTGATTCAATTTGCACCCTATATCCAGGCTACTGTTTGGGGCCTGTAGATAAATCTCATTAGGGTATTTTTACCCTTACAATTCCTTAGTTCTATCCATACTGACCACAACTCCCGTTTCAATGTCACCCCTTGCAAGGGACTGAATTTCATTCCTCACCAACAGAGCTACCCCACCCCCTCTGCCCACCTGTCTGTCTTTTCGATAGGATGTATACCCTTGAATATTCTGTTCCCAGCCCTGGCCCTCTTGCAGCCACGTCTCTGTAATTCTCACAACATCATGCTTGTCAATCTCTAACTGAGCCTCAAGCTCGTCCACTTTATTTCTTATACTTTGCGCATTCATATACAACACTTTGACCTCGGTATTCACCTCCCCTCTCGCAATTGGCCCCGACCTTACTCTCCCATCGCTTCTCAAACTTTCCTCCCATTAATTCGGGAGTTTTTGTAACTTTTCCTGTACTCACTTCCCCTTCAACTCCATCTTTATACTCCCAATTTGTCAATCTTCCCCCCCCCCCCCCCCACTATTTAGTTTAAACACACACATGTAGCCCTAGAAAACCTGCCTGCCAGAACGTTGGTCCCCATCCAGTTAAGGTGTAAACCATTCCTTTTGTACAGGTCACCCCTACCCTAGAAGAGATCCCAGTTGTCTATAAATCTAAATCCTTGCTCCCTGCACCAGCCCCTCAGCCACACATTCAGATCCCCTATCCCCATTCCTGTCCTCACTAGCACGAGGTACTGGAAGCAATCCAGAGAAAACCACCCTACGTCCTGCTTTTCACTCTTCTTCCTAACTCTCTAACCTCACATTCTTCTTCTTCCCGATGTTGTTTGTGCCCACGTGCACAACTACTGCAGGCTATTCACCTTCCCTCTCGAGGATGCTCGGAATTTGGTTCATGACATCTTGAACCCTGGCACTAGGGAGAGAACAGACCATCCTCGCATCTCACCTGCCGCCACAGAAATCTCCAGTACACACCTCGGATAGTTTATGGAAACAGGCCATTTGGCCCAACTAGCCCACACCAACCAACATGCCCCATCTACACTAGT
Source organism: Okamejei kenojei (assembly GCA_035221665.1). NCBI lineage: Eukaryota > Metazoa > Chordata > Chondrichthyes > Rajiformes > Rajidae > Okamejei > Okamejei kenojei. Next base: position 18,702,441 of record CM069134.1, read on the forward strand.
CCCACATGACCACTCTTGGCCTTAAACCCTCTGAACCTGCAGGGTGACTTGGATAGGTTGGGTGAGATGCATGGCAGATGCAGTATAATGTGGATAAATGTGAAGTTACCCACTTTGGTGGCAAGAACATGAAGGCAGATTATTATCTGAACTGTGTCATATTAGGAAAAGGGGAGTTGCAACGAGACCTTGGTGGCCTTGTTCATCAGTCACTGAAAGTAAGCATGCAGGTACAGCAGTCAGTGAAGAAAGCTAACGGCATGTTGGCCTTCATTACGAGAGGATTTGAGTTTAGGAGCAAGGAGGTCCTATTGCAGTAGTACAAGGCCCTTGTGAGACCACACCTGGTGTATTGTGTGCAGCTTTGGTCTCCTAATGTGAGGAAGGACATTATTGCTACTGAGGGAGTGCAGCATAGGTTCACCAGGTTAATTCCCAGTATGGCGTGACAGACATATGATGAAAGAATGAGTCGACTGTGCTTATATTCACTGGAATTTAGAAGGATGAGAGAGAATCTTATAGAAACATATACAATTCTTAAGGGATTGGACAAGCTAGATGCAGGAAAAATGTTCCCAATGTTGGGGGAGTCCAGAACCAAGGGTCACAGTTTAAAAATAAGGGGTGGGCCATTTAGGACTGAGATGAGGAAAAAACATTTCACCCAGAGAGTTGTGAATCTGTGGAATTCTATGCCACAGAAGTCAGTGGGGTGCAATTCACTGGATGTTTGCAAGAGAGAGTTAGATTTAGCTCTTAGAGCTAAAGGAATCAAGGGATATGGGGGAAAAGCAGAATTTTGGATGACCAACCATGATCATATTGAATGGCGGTGCTGGCTCGAAGGGCCGAACGGCCTACTCCTGCACCTATTTTCTATGTTTCTATGAACATCCTATCCATATATCTGTGCAAATGTTTCTTAAATGTTATGACAGTACTAAATGTTATGATAGCTCACCAATACTGGTGTCTCTTAATAGTAATAGTGGCATTATTGTTGAAGAGCACAATCTCCACACAACATATTTGCTCTCAGGAAGGAGAGGCTGAACATTGAATGGAGAAAGCACCAGCATATCTAAGAGAGATAGTGATGTACTGGAGTGTGAAACAGGCTAGAATAAATAATTCATTTACTCTGGTGCAGAGCCAGAGAAAATATAATGACATTGCCGCATATGTCAAGGTGACCTCTTCAGCACCATAAATACTGCTCTTTAATGCTGTCATACACGCAATTTGAAAATGCTTAAATGCGTGAAATAAAAAGATTCACTTCATATCATCTATTAAGACAGAATTTGTCACGAATAAAAGTGAGACCACTTAGACGTGACACAATGAAGAATCAATTCCACCTCTGAAGAACAAATGAGGCTCCATATAAAAATGAGCTTCATTATATAACTCAAGAGAATAGAAAGGGAAGAAAATTATGTCCTTTTTAATATTCCATTGAGATGATATTCAGTTTCTGTTTCAGTGCGTTGCTCTGCAGGTTCAGAAGGATAAATTGATCTTGAGAGGAAGAGTGTAGGGCCGCTTCACCATGATGCCATGGAAGTCAAATAGATGAAAGTACCAATGTCTCTCCATAATTATGTTACTTAAACAAAAAGAAAGCTCCATTAAATGCGTAATTTAACTGAGATATTCGACACAGTTAACGAATAGATGGTAATTACTGATTTTCCTGGATTGAATCTAGAAAAATCTAGCTGTCTTAAAATTTGACCTAGGCTCGTCAGAGTTAATGCCAGGAAGCATTTTTCACTGCACGTAAAATGTGGCAAAAATATCGAAACCCGTCAAGCTCAAAAGAAGAGGACAGAAAAATTGCTCAAATTTGGATAAAGTCAAGTTGAGAAAGCGTTCAGCAATGATCTAATTGAAATGAGAAACTGGCATGAAGGTCTAAGATGGCCCAATTCAGTATATTCATCATGGCTATGTCTAATATTTATTTAAAGATACTTGCTGGCTTTCATTTTTTCTTCCTTCATTATAAATATCTCTATCTTTGAAAGCAGAGAGATTCAGGTTGTAAAACAACATAATATTATCATTGAAGAAACAAGAGACTCAAGATGCTGGAATCTTGAACAAAATAACAAGCTATTGGAGGATCTTAAAAGATCATGCAGCATCTGTGGAAGACATTTTAGATCATTGACTGTTTGACCTGCAGTATGAGCATGGCTATCGCAAGTTTTAGTTTGAGAGATACAGCGCAGAAACCGACCCACCGTATCCGCACCGACCAGCGATTACCCTGAACACTAACACTATCATATACACTAGGGGCAATTTACAAATATACCAAGCCAATTATCCTACAAACCTGTGCGTCGATGGGATGCGTGACGAAACCGGAGCACCCGTAGAAAACCCATGCAGATCACAGGGAGGATGTACAAACTCCGTACAGACAGCACCGGTAGTCATGACCGAACCGGGACTCTGGCGCTGTGATGCAGCACCTCTACCGCTGCGCCACTGTGCTGTCTTTCATTTTTTCTTGCATCATTACCAATATCTCTATCTTTGAAAGCAGAGAGATTCGGGATGTAAAAAAATATATAATATTACCATTGAAGACATGAGGGACTCGAGATGCTGGAATCTTGAGCAAAATAACAAACTATTGGAGGACCTTAAAAGGTCATGCAGCATCTATGGAAGATCATCAGTCCATTTGACTGTTTGACCTCCTCTGTGTATTGTCAAGTTGTGAAGCTTCCTCGTTGGCATTGCCGCATGGCAGACTTTGGGTACAGAAAGTGGAATGGTCCAGCTCATGGTCGAACAAAGAATCATTCTCTGTCTCATTGGCTGAGCTAAGGTGTGCCATTTTTTTTTGGGCATCATTTCATCTTTGAACTGGATTGGGATCGTTCTTAAGACTTCTGTCCAAGATGCTGCCAGATGCCCGAGGCGGCTGCCTGTCCCTTTTCCGGGGTTACGTCCATGCCTGGGTGGTTTTAGAAAGGGTCTACAAGCTGTCCACAGGCACCCCGGGGGATCACCGCAGGGGGTGGAATGCATCCTCAATAAGGATGGGAAATAGTTATTTAATATTTAGAATTTAAGAACATTTGCTCTACTTTGAACTATGATGGTGGGTATGTTTGTATTGTTTTGTATTGTATATATCATTTTTGTAAATAATTGATTTAAATTATTTTTGTTAAAAAAAATGCTGCCAAACCCACCGAGTTCCTCCAACAGTTTGTTGCACCAGTTTATTTCATCCCCACACAAGTAAGAGGTCCCTCTAGTGGCCATTTGTCCCCACTGACACTAACTCAATTCACATACCAGAAACACTTCTTTTTTTTCAAACTTGTATTTATCTTCGTGAGCTTTCCAGTTTTATAATTGTTTTAGTATAAGCTTTCCAGTTTTATAAATGTTTTACTGGTTGCAGTACAAGATCCCCTCCGTAATCTAGTGATATCTGTCATGTTTACACAGGCTAGTCTAAGTCGTCCATTTAGCTTTTCATCTTCAAAGAACGGTGACATGTTTAGCATGTACAACAAAAGTATTACAGCTACTTTCTGAATAATATTCATTAGCGTGTCTATGTTCAAACACTACTCAAACATTAATTCAATGCAAACAGTTTTAGTTTAAATAGCTGTGTGTTCATATTGAATAGTTTGGCTGGGATTAGTTTGGAATTTATTTTTGCCAGAGATTATGAACCAAGGGGATGAGGCAGTTTCCTTTATTCATGTACTCCAATATTGCGTTTCAATTGTTTAAACGAGATAGACAATCTTGTAAAAGTGTGACCATTCAAATAGCATGCATTCTATAGGCAGAGTGACACAGATAGAAGAACCATTGCTTTACAGCAAGGTCCCAGGTTCAGCCCTGACCTCAGATGCTACTTGTATGGAGTTTGCGCGCTTTCCCTGTGGCCATGTGGATTTCCTCGAGGTTCTCCACTGTGTGTGCAGTTCTGTGGGTTGGTCAGTTAATTGATCATTATAAAAGTATCTTGGTAGGTTATTTGACCACTATAGATGTGGATGAGTGGTAGAATGTGTAGGGGTGTTGATGATAATTGAATGAATGTAGAATTATTGTAAGATAGGTTGTCTCCATCTCAGTGGGCCAAAAGGCCTGTTTCCATGTCGTATTACTATATGACTCCATGATGGCACACAGAAAAACCACAAACCTTTAGCAGGGAGTGTGGTTTGTTATGCTAACTTTGGTTCAATTGTAGGTTAACAAATAACTAATAACAAAAATATAGAATCATTGAAACAAGCAAATATAGTCCAGTGTAGTACAGTATTGAAGGGCACCACTTATTTCTTCACAGCTACCTTAGATCTTTGAATGAGCCATAATTTATTTGGCACACAACCTACCTCTTCCCCCTTGGGCATCCAAAACTGGTAGCTTTCCACTGCAAGCTCAATTTCCTTTGAGCTACTCGGGAATTTGATTTCACTATCTGTTCAGGTGGAACTATTTAAACTAGGCTGGAATATAATACTGTACTACATATCTTGAAAATCTGATATAAAACGTGGAAATACTCAGCAAGTCAGTCAGTAACTGAAGAGTGAGAAGCAGAGTTAACATTTGAGGTCAATAATTTTTATCTAAGCAGGGATAAAGTAAAGCTAACCCATCACCTTCAGATGGACTCCAAATCAGGACTGGGCCTGGCCACCGGCAGAGCGAGGAGTGTGGGGGGCCAGAGAGCCATCACCCGTGTGAGTGTCAGCAGTCGGCCAAGGACGCGTCGCTAAGATCAAGGAGAGACTTGGCGAGACTTTGACTGCCGAGAACAAGGAGGGACTGGGGAGGCAGAGGTGGAGAAGGAAGAGGGACTATCTTGAATACTTCTGTAACTTTGTCAACTCTTGCATACTTGTACTGTATGCAAAGAATCTCACTGTACCAAAGTACACGTAACAATACAGTATCAATCAATGAATGTGCAAATTGGCCAGTCTTTTAATGGTGCTCTGGAATGCAAATATGCTCCTTACCTATCTGAATACAGAAAGTTGCCATTCACCCTCAGGTCAAAACAGCTCCCAGTAGAAGAATTTAATCACTCTCATTCCTCGTCTTAATTCCTCATCTGAATTCATCATGGGCAGCACAGTGGTACAGCAGTAGAGTTGTTGCCTTCAGCGCCAGAGACCCGACTATGGATGCTGTCTGTATGGAGTTTATACGTTCTCGCCATGACTGCGTGGGTTTTCTCCAAGATCTTCGGTTTCTTCCCACGCTCCAGATGTACAGGTATGTAGGTACATTGGTTTGGCATAAGTGTAAATTGTCCCAAGTGTGTGTAGGATAGTGTAAATGTGCGGGGATCGCTGGTCGGCGCAGCCTCGGTGGGCTGAAGGGCCTGTTTCCACGCTGTATCTCTAAACTAAACTTTAAAAAAAGCTGCAGCATGGTGCAATGAAATTCAATTACCATATTTCCCGGCGTCCAAGACACTATTTTTTACTCTAAAATAAGGCCCGAAAATTTACCTGTCTTGGAGGCCGAAGGATAGGCCGAGCAATGCCACTCTCGTATCGACTGCTTTGCGGAACCCGCCACGCCGTCAACCCTGGAACTGTGTGAAGTAGCTATGAAAAGACAGTGCCGCTGGGGGGGAAAAGAGTTCCTTTCCACAGCGTGAGGGGAGTCTGGCCCGGGTCAGCATGGCCTGAGTTGCAAAGTAGTAAACTTGGCTGGGCCGCCAGGTTGTAAATTTGCGGGGAGGGCAGGAGTGTTAAGAAGGAGGGGGTTGGGGATCATGCCAGCAACTCACTCACCCCTGCCGGTGGCCAGTGAGGGAAGTAGCTCGGGTGGCTGCGAGCGGCCGCCAGGACCTGACAGCGGAACTGGCCGCCACCTCAGCGCCTTCTGCCGGCCAGCCAGCAACGGTGTCCTTCGGCACAGGCGCAACTGGTGGAAGTGGTGGGATGTGTCTTCGCCGCAGGTGCATCTTCATTGCCGGGAAATACGGTAACTCACCTTTCTGCCTAGGGTTTAATTTTACAATAGTCAATTAATCTACTGACACATCTTTGGTTATGTGGGATCAAACTGGAGCACTCGTGGGGGAAGCCAGTGCAATCATGTACTCTACAGATACATGATTGGAGGTCAGGAATGAAGCAGTGATATTAGAACTGTGAGGCAACAACACTAACTGCTGTACCACTGTGCTGCCCACAACCGCCCAGTGGCCTTGATATCCGCCATCATGAATTTCTTCTAGAAACTGGTTATAGCACACATTAAATCCAGACTACTAAGCAGCCTTCATCCACTGTAGTTCACCTACGGTCACAATGGGTCTACCGCTGCCATCTCCCTGGCTCTATGCACATCCCTGGAACATCTGGTTAAGGAGACCCATGTCAGCCCCCTAATGACAGATTATAGTTCTGCTTTCAATACAGTACTATTATCCCAACCAAGTTAATCTCCAATCTCATGGAACTTGGAGTCAGCACTCCCCTCTGCAACTAAATTCTCGACTTCCTGACCAACAGACCACAATCAGCAGATAGGTGACAAATCATAATCTACGATAATCCTCAACGCTGTTGCCCTGCAAGGATGCATTCTCAGTCCCCTACTCTACTCTTTCCACACTCATGAGTGTGCAGCCAAATACCAGTCCAACTCAAATTACATGTTCGCAGTCGCCATCACTGTTGTTGGTCATATATCAAATAGGAAGACAAGACTAAATTTGATGAATTCTACCACATTATAACAGTTCTTTCTCAATGAAATCTACTTGCTTCTGGAAGAAATTCAGCGAGTTCGTTCAAACAGTAATTTAGTCCACCTCTCCAATAATTTCCCCAATAAAATCACACTTCATCAACTTGACTGACAATATATTCTGCATCCCAATTTGCCTGAGTGCAATAGTTTCTCATTAACACTCTCGTTCATTTTTTAAGAACATAATCAATTAAGGTATCAACCAACAAGACAAAGGACAAAGGACATTTATTGTCACATACACCAATTGGTGCAGTGAAATTTGAGTTACCATGAAGTAAACAAATAAGATAAACACTTTAGAGTTTAACATAAAACATAAAAAACATCCCCCCACAGCGGAACCAACGTTTCCCACTGTGAGGGAAAGCATCAAAGTTCAGTCCTCTTCCTCTGTTCACCCGTGGTCGGGGCCTATTGAGGCCTCCGCAGTCGCCGCACGGCGGCCCGATGTTTTAACGGATGAACACTCACAGCGGCCCGGAGCCTCCGAATCGGACGCTTCCTACCGGTGACCGCAGCTTCTGAAGTCCGCAGGCCGAGCTGGGTGGAGATTCATCGCTGATGACCTCGGCGAGAGATCACAGGCTCCGCGATGTCAAAATCAGCGCCGCCAGCGGTTGAAAGATCCTACCACTGGTGGCTGGAAACTCCAGACCACAGCTCCACGGTGTTCAAAGTCAGCAGTCCCAGCACTCCGGAGCTCCAACGTGGCGATTCCCGGAAAGGCATCGCTCGCTCCGCGATGGAATCCAGTGCTGCACCGCTGCTGAAGCTGAAGCTCTCGCCAGTCTCCGGCAGGAAAGGCCGCGCCAATACAGGTGGTAGGCCGCAAGGAGGGGACAAAGATGCGGCTTGGAGAATAGTCGCATCCTCGACCAGGAAGTGACCAAGAAAAAGCTTCCCCCACCCCCCACATAAAAAAAAACTAAAAGACCTCCAAAAACAAACTTTAAAACAGACTAAAAACAACTAAAAGAATGACAGGACTGACAGCTGCAGGCGAGGCAGCCACACCTCGATGGCGTCACCACTCGACAATAGAATCAGTGCAAATTCAACCGTTTACCCTTGATTCATTTACATCTAATTTTTAAATACATTTGCTGTACCTTTAGAAAGTCTATATCTACATCTAGATCTGGATGCGACATTTACCACGAGGGTTATAATGTTAAGGTACAAAAGGAATGAACATTGGGGACAATTCTAGTGTTGAATTAGCAAAGATTTTTTATTAGCTACTAGAATTATTAGAATTCTAATGATGAATTAGCAAAATGATTATACATAATTAGAGTCGAGGAATTTGAGAGGTAGGCAAGGCTCCCTCATAGTGTAGGTATATCCATATTTTAAAAATTGTGCTTGTTCTAACAATTAGCGTAGAGACTATGGAACAGATAAACAGTGTAATTTTATTAATTATTTTTACTAAAATTAAATACATACCTGGTGACGCAGTAAAACAGCGAGTAGGCCAGCACATCAGAAAACATGTAGACATCTTGGGTTAGGATTTGAATTTCTTAGCCACCCATCTGGTTGTTGTCAAATGCGAAATATTCCAACAATAAAAAGGCAGGAAGATATCGAAGTACTGCTAGAACCCATAGATCATTAGTAATAGGAAGTTTTAGATGTCACCATAGCACTAGTCTTTGGGAGTTGCTGGTTATGAAAATCAGGCAAATATCCCAATATAAATCTAATCTTAATGGATTGCGACAAAGTGACAAATGCAGAATTACTTGGTCTGATCATCATTGTGAAGGGAAAGTGGTTCATGAAAAGTTACTCACTTATGAAAAGTCTGGAGTTAAGCATTCCATCAGTTTTGCCTCTTCCATCACAAATAGCAGTTCTTCTGATGTTTTACAATTTATGGATAATTTATATATTATTTTTTTTCTATTATCTATTTCACTCTGAGGGGCAACTTTTAATTGTTTTTTAATTATAACTTTCCTTAATAAAAGCATTTTTTTTAAATCATAACATCTGATGACATAAGCAGCTTCATGTTAATTGACATTCCGTATTGGCGGATTTTGTTCCTATTTCTGTACTGGCTTAGGTTTGCTGGATACGTGTGTGGACAAGCTGTGCAAACCCCTCCAAAATACTGCAACATTTGTTCACATTATTCAACTTAAATGTTGAAGACACTTGGACAAGTACATGGACAGGAAAAGATTAGAGGAATATTAGCCAAAGGCGGGTGGGTGGGACTAGCGTAGAAGAGGCAGCATGGTCGGCATAGGCAAGTCAAGCCGAAGGGCCTGTCTCTGTGCAGTATGACTCTAAATAGCCAGATAGTTGGTAATCAAATTAGTGACACGCATGAATCGGTGAGTAAGGTTCCTATTATCCATTCTGAGAATCCAAGCCATTTGAGTGAATTTGCAGAATCAACACAAAAGCCCCGTTGATTCCAACTCAAGACTAGCTAAAAATGCACAAAGGGTTTCTGTGTGAAACATACTTTTACATTGAAATTCTATCCAAAACATCTCTCCATGGAATAGTAAAACATAGAGGCACCTATGATATGGAAGAGGCATTGCTCATTGCCAGTTAAATTAATTTTAGTAAGCACCTTTTAATTAGCACATTTCCAGATGTGGGCCAGGATAGCAATACAGAATAAAGTTTTTGTTTTAATCGTTCTAATGATAGACTTGGTAACAGTTTCATCTTATATTAGACAATAACATGTTCTGTAACTTTAGATTACAGAATTTATAAGGACTATAAATAGGTGTCAGCCTACAACAGAATAAGGATGATTTTCATTTAAGGTACATAATTGCATTCAAGTCAACATGTCATTTTAAAGCAGTTTTAAAAATATGCAAAAGAGTTTAACAAAAGTAAACAAAGCTGATTCTGCTGGCTCCCTTACAAAAAAACATGGCAGATGTTTCAGAATGATAAATTACATAACATTTTGAATTTTGCAGTAGATAATTAAGTGACTATATGCAAATATAAAAACGAAGCTTAGTAATGACATAGGTACATTCTTCATCGCTTCTGCAGAAATAACATTTTAATTTATATAACAATTAACCAAAATGCTAACTTCCACAACGCCAAAAGTAATGATTTTTTTCTTTAAAAGTGAGCTTCAGTAATGGTTTTATTTAGTTATTAGCGATCAAGCTTGAAGATATTTTATCGATACATAAAAATTTAGTATTTTTCTCCCATACCCATCTTTCTCCGAAATCTATTTAAAAAATATATACAACACAATTTGATATATTGACAATTTCTTGACTTCATTGGTAATATTTCAGTATCCAGCAATAGTATAACTGATTGGTGACAAGTAAACCCAAACAGGCAAAAGAAAGGACCAACACATTTTATGCATAAATATAATTTCAAATGAAAGATATTTTACACACAGCAGATAAATTATGCCATACAATTACAAATATTCCTATATTCAACCTGAAGGGCTACAGTAAATAATCTACCTGGATTTCAGAGGTTGATGCAGTCGAGTACTGCATCCAACAATGCACTGATTGGACAGCTGACAACGTGTATATACATGGAAAAATCCTCGATCTATCCCAATGATTTCCAATAATCCAGGAAGATTTCCAAGCATCAGGTGGTGACAGGTTAAACTGAAACTGCACGGATCAATGCACAGCAGTAGCAATTACTTAAAAATCATTCTTCTCCTGTATACAGGTCATAGTTACCACAGGAGGCAACAGATACTGCACTTGTCCAGATAGTGATGAGTCCACTTCTCATTTGCAGTTATGAAAGTTTTACAGCAATTTTGTTCTGTTCCTTTCTCTGTAATCTTTGTGCATCCTTTTCTACCTTTTTCCTTTGCTGTTCAGCTGACCTCTTCTCTCTCTCAGCAAGCTTCTGCAGCCTGAGGGGTTCGGGGATTATAGGAAGAAAAGGAATTATGTACGGTATTTACACAGGAAAGCGTTGAGCATCTTATTTAGCAGAAAATGCAAAGCTAATAAATACAAAGCTACGAGCAAGGAATCGAGGGGAAAACCACGAGTGGAATATATATTACAGTACAATGTTACAAAATTTTGAGATTTTCTAAAAATCAAGTCTGCAATTTATCCCATCAGATAAAGCATAAAAGGAAGTTTAATTTGACACCCAATTCACTTTCATATCTTCAGTATTAAAAAAGTTATGGCCATTTTCATACTCAGAAATTAGCATCTTGTTCCTTATTGCTTTTCCATTGACTTATCACGAAAGCTGTGATCAAGGACACTCAAAAGCCCATAACTTTCTTAAAAATTAAGAGAACTGAATGAAATTTTCAGTTATTATAGATTGAAGCATTCTGAAACAAATATGAAACAATCTTACTTGGATGACCTGAAATTAAAGCATATAATTAGTTAGTTACCTAATTGTAGCTAATTACAAAATTAAATTACTAGATCTAAACATCTGTCCATTTCTTAAGAAAAGGTTAACATTTTTAAAAAGCCTAGGTGTCCAAATAACATTCACACAAGAATTCACAATATGACATGATTTTTAAAACACATTGTCATGAATTTATAGGCCAAATGGAAGGAATTTAGTGTTTAATTCCCGTAAATTAATGGCCATTTTAATCATCTTGCGAGTGGGATTTTGTGGAACGCAATCGATTGGAACGTTGCGGTTGCGGTGAATTTAAACCCCATGTCGGAGGGAAAAATACTGCCGGTTTGTATGGGTCCTAAGTCACCTTTTCGCAACGTGAAATTTTGATTAAGGACATCCTACGAAGCAAGTTTATATGAAAAAATAAACCGTGTACCTTGCCTTGTCCCTTACGTGAGATCCGTCCCGTTGTCGGCATTGACGGCATTAGAAGATGATTTTAATTTTACTCCTGCTATTAAATTATCCAGCGCTAATTTTAATAAACTTAATAAAACGGCAGTCGAAGCGATTTTTCTTCAACAACTAAACAGCCTGTTCAAAATTGATTTGAATAGTCTGAAGAAAAAATGCCCGTTCCCCTCTCAAAGGCGCCAAAGTCGCACACATGGCCAGTGACAGAACTGCAGCGCCGCTGAAGGTAAGTTTTGTAACATAACAAATTACAGTATTCATATTAGTTGACCCACTCTTTTATCAATACTCATCGAAGCATTTCAAAGCAAAATTCCAATACAAATTTGCATTCAAGATACACATATACTCTGACAAAATTACTGATCAATGCTTTTTTTTTAAAGTAACATTCATTCAATCAGAAGGGAGCCTTGGGACCTGAGTGGCATCAAACCACATAAATTGCTGCCTGATCATCTTCCTGAGCAGGACGACTGTTTTTGGTATAAAGGTTCACGACACTCCATGGGTTACGTTAGGATTCTGTTCCGGAGAACCGTCATTAACTGCAAATTTCAGTAACTCGGAAATGTTCTCAACAGGGATGGCAAAAGTTGCACTGGTAGGTCAAGTAGGAGCTAGCCTAATCTGGATTATGGAGTCATAAAGTGATAGTATGGAAACAGGCCCTTCGGCCCAACTTGCCCACACCGGCCAACGTGTCCCAGCTACACTAGTCCCGCCTGCCCACGTTTGGTCCATATACCGCAAAACCTGTCCTATCCATATACCTGTCTAACTGTTTCTTAAGTGTTGGGATAGTCCCAGCCTCAAATGCCTCCTCCGGCAGCTTGTTCCATACACCCACCACTCTTTGTGTGAAAAGTTACCCCTCAGATCCCTATTAACCGGTGAATTTATAATGGGAAACAAAGAAATGGCAGAACAGTTACACGAGTACTTTGGTTCTGTCTTCACTAAGGAAGACACAAACAATCTCTCAGAAATACTAGGGGACCGAGGATCTAGTGGGAGGGAGGAACTGAAGGGAATCCACATTAGTCAGGAATTGGTGTTCGGTAAACTGTTGGGACTGAAGGCAGATAAATTCCCAGGGCCTGATGGTCTTCACCCCAGAGTACTCAAGGAGGTGGCCCTAGAAATCGTGGATGCATTGGTGATCATTTTCCAATGTTCTCTTGACTCTGGATCAGTTCCTGTGGACTGGAGGGTAGCCAATGTAACCCCACTTTTTAAGAAAGGAGGGAGAGAGAAAGTGGGGAATTATAGACCAGTTAGCCTTACATCGGTAGTGGGGAAGATGCTTGAATCGATTGCTAAAGATGTTGTAGCAGCGCATTTGGAAAGCAGTGACAGGATCGGTCAAAATCAGCATGGATTTATGAAGAGGAAATCATGCTTCGACTGATCTGGAATTTTTTGAGTATGTAACAAGTAGAATGGATAAGGGAGAGCCAGTGGATGTGGTGTATCTGGATTTTCAAAAAGCCTTTGACAAGGTCCCACACAAGAGATTAGTGTGCAAAATTAGAGCACGTGGTACTGGGAGGTAGGGTATTGACATGGATAGAGAACTAGTTGGAGGACAGGAAGCAAAGAGTAGGATTTAACGGGTCCTTTTCAGAATGGCAGGCTGGTGGTGGGGTGCGCTGCCACAGAAGACAGTGGAGGCCAATTCACTCGATGTGGGGTTTAGAGGAGGGAATTAAATGTGACATCTCCAAGTTTGCAGCTGACACGAAGCTGGGTGGCAGTGTGAGCTGCAATGAGGCTGCAGGGTGACTTGGATAGGTTGGGTGCGTGGGCAGATGCATGGCAGATGTAGTATAATGTGGATAAATGTGAGGTTATCCACTTTGGTAGCAAGAACAGCAAGGCAGAATATTATCTGAATGGTGTCAGATTAGGAAAAGGGGAGGTGCAACGAGTCCTGGGTGTGCTTGTACATCAGTCACTGAAGGTAAGCATGCAGGTACAGCAGGCAGTGAAGAAAGCTAATGGCATGTTCGCCTTCATTGCAAGAGGATTGGAGTTTAGGAGCAAGGAGGTCCTACTGCAGTTGTACAGGGCAGCGTTGGTTCATAATAGGGACTGACATATGATGAAAGAATGGGTCGACTGGGCTTGTATTCACTGGAATTTAGAAGGATGGGAAGGGCTCTAATAGAAACATATAAAATTCTTAAAGGATTGGACAGGAAAAATGTTTCTGATGTTGGGGGAGTCCAGAACCAGAGGTCACAGTTTCTGAATAAGGGGTAGGCCATTTAGGACTGAGATGAGGAAAAACTTCTTCACCCACAGAGTTGTGAATCTGTGAAATTCTCTGCCACAGAAGGCAGTGGAGGCTAATTCACTCGATGTTTTCAAGAGAGAGTTATGGGCCTGTCCCACTTGGCAATTTTTTCGGCGTCATATCAGTATCGGCAAAAGATTTTGAACATTTAAAAATCCAGCGGTGACAATAAAAAAATGTTGCGAAAAAGCTCACACCGCGTCACAGCCGCAAGTTTTTTGGTGACCTGATACGTCAGTCAATGATGCCGGCAGTCGCCGAAAAATATCGCCATACGGACAGACCCTTTAGATTTAGCTCTTAGGGCTAAAGGAATCAAGGGATATGGGGAAAAAGCAGGAACAGGATACTGGTTTTAGATGATCAGCCATGATCATATTGAAAGGCGGTGTTGGCTCGAAAGTCCGAATGGCCTACTCTGCACTTATTTTTCTATGTTTCTTAATCTTTCTCCCTTCACCTTAAACCTATGTCCTCTGGTTCGATTCACCTACTCTATGTAAGTGTGCATCGATCTGATCTATTTTTCTCATGATTTTCTACAGCTCTTAATTAGAATCAGCTCATTAATACAGATCGGTTCAACAGATCCAAAACTATCCCAGACCATGGGGGATGCTGGACCATGGATTGCCAGGTCGGAGTGGTTCAATCTGTACTAGTGGTCCAAACCCTCTCCTGAATTATTAGCAATGAAAATAATCAAATTACTGATTGTTTGTGCAGGAGATAAGCTAACTGGGACAAGCACCAGACATATGGTATTACTTTGAATTATAAGGAGGCCACGATTTGAAATAGTAGAACACTTAATAATTTACAAATGATTTCTGGTGTATAAAGCTTCCAGCTTAATATTTCTTTACCAAGAGTTCTGTGAAATGTAAAGAATTCATTTTTTGAAGCCGATTGGAGAACAATGTTTTAGCTTCACAAAGTAGTCTCAGCCAGAGTTCAATTATATTTGAAATGAAGAACAATGATGTTAAAGAGGTAGATCAGAAATTAAGGCAACAGTAATTTGCCTTTGCAGGAAACAGTTCAGTGAACATTTACAAGGAACCAAGGATCTGAGCTTTAGGGAGAGGTTGGGCAGGGTAGGCCTTTACTCCTTGGAGCATTGAAGACGGAGGAGTGCTCCTATAGAGGTGAGCAAAACATGAGGGAAATAGATAAGGTGAATGTACTGAGTCTTTCTACCCCAGGGTAGGGAAATCAAGAACGAGAGGGCATAGGTTTAAAGTGAGTGGGGAAAGTTTCTCAGAGGATGGTAGATATAGATCTCTGCAAAACAGTTGCCAAGTCTACGCCTCGTTTCATCACTATGGTGGAGGCCTCATTGCATGCATCCCCAACTGGTAAAAAAAAGTGGTGCAGACAAAATTGGAAGGGACGTTCAAGTCCCGAGATGGAGCTGAGGAAGGAGGTGAAGGAACAGGTATTGCAGCTCCTTCATTTGCAGAGGAAAGTGCAAAGGTTTCATATTCCACTTGGGCAGGTTACAACCCAATGGTTGCAAGTGAATTTTGCAATTTCAAGTAACCCACACCCATCTCTCCTTGATACGCACACACTTGCTCACCTTGCTTTCTTCTCCCTTTGTTAAACCCTCCCATTTCTCTACCACCTAGCTCCACCTGCCCATCATATCCTCCACAAATGTTTCACCTAACACCTGCCAGCCTCTGTCACAATCTTCTATGCACCCTTCACCCCCCACCCCAACTAACTTTAAGTCTCATCATCCCCTCCCCATCTGGCTCAACTTTCCACCTGCCAGCCTATTTGCTACAGATTACTGCAATCTTTCCTGTTCCCTCAATTGTAATGCAGGGTCTCAGCTTTCACCTTCTGCCTACAGAAATACTGCCTGCCCTGCTGAGTTCTTCCAGCCTTTTGTTTACTCTTCTAACCTCCAGCATCTGCAGTCCCTATTTTACTTTGGAGTCACGTGAGTGACTACGTGAAGAAGCCTCGCCAGGCGCATGCGCGTCATTACATCGACGCATGTTGCACTGACGGGCTGGAGAGCGCAGCTCCACCAGCAGTAAGTAGAATCTTTGAAGGTAAGTGAATTTTTACAAACTTTACTGAAGGTATTTAAGCTCCATAAATCTGGCAGTAGGAGCTGGTGGCCATGGAAAGCGTTGGTAAAAAGTCTGTTCGTAATAAGCGTGGGTCGCGCAGCGATGCGGCTCTATATCAGCGATCGGGTCGGGAGATAAGTGCGGTAACGCCGGTTCCGATGCCGGCGGCTGTTCCCCCGATGATTGAACAGCCTCCAGCTGCTCCAGTGTCGCAGGGCACTGAGGCCACGACAATAGGGAAGAAAGCAAAGAGAAAGTCTGTCAGACCCGTGGTTTCTGACGGGTCTGATCAAGAAGAGGACTCCCCTTCACATCGGAAGAAAATATGGGGGAGACTCGATCAAATGGAGCAAATGCTCCACACCCTCATCAGCCAGGAGTCCAAGGCCCCAGTGATTCCCCATTAAACCTCGCAAAGAGTTCCATATGCAGAATATGGTGCCTGTCCACAATTGGAATCTTTCTTTCCAGCACCTTGTTTGGGTCTGGATGAGGTCTCCCTTGCGCAGGACTCGGGAGTGCCAGGGCAGGAGGAGGCTGACCCTGAAGCTGGTGTCCCTGCTTATGTGCACACACCAGAGCACAAGAGCCACGCCCCGGGTGTCCCGGATATAGCGCGAAACTTTGCTATACCGGAAGGGACTGGTGAGGCTATGGATGATAATCTAGCTGCCAATGTCAACTACTTGGCTTCTCACCAGCTCCAGGAGACCATCATGACGGAAACAACAGCCCGATACAAAACACCCGTCAATTGTGCTTCACTCAGTGTGCCCACCGTAAACTCGGCAATATGGGCACCCATGAGTGCAACAATGCGAGGACAGGAAATGCGCTTTCAGCATGGCCTCAAACTGGTGGCAGCAGGCAGTACTGCGTTCGGGAAGATGGTCAAAGGGTCGCCGATGTCAAAGACCCAAGAAGATATGCTAGCATTATTTTGCAATGCTTACTTTGAGGTGAACTGCATGAGGAAGATCGCCATTCGGCCAACCTTAAATCCGAAGTTCGCTGGCCTGTGTTAGGCTAGCAATATTCAAGCACCGGATTATTTATTCGGCGAAGACCTCCCCAAGCAAATTAAGGACATTGATGCGGAGGCAAAGACAATTGGGCTTATAAAACCCTTCATCCCTGCTCCCTGGATAGCATATAAACAGCCAGGTGGGATACGCAGGGGGTCGGATCCTGGGGCAGGGCCCAGCAAAGGGAGGCCAACGGGTCGAAGATATTACTCACCAGTACATCAAAACATCAACCCCAATCTTGGGAGAAGGAGACCTTCCAGGCCGGGTGTCGAGGTATAGGACCTTCATTCCGTCACAGATATAAATTCTGGGGTACAACCTCTGGTTGGGGGTAGATTGCAATTGTTTTATGATGAATGGTGCTGCATAACATCTGATCGGTTTATACTAGATACTGTGTCAGGCTCTACAATAGAGTTTATTGCAGGAGTTGATCCACCTGTACAGCATATGCCTAATAGAGTCTTGGTGTTTGCTGCACCAGAAACTCGGCAGGTAAAAGAAGAAATTAAAAATTTGTTCTAGAAAGGGGTGATTGAGAGGACGGGTAACCATTCTCAACAATGTGTGTCCAATATATTCCCCAGACCGAAAAACGATGGGGGTTGTAGAGTCATTCTGGACCTCACCCACTTAAATTCCTACGTTCAGTAAAGGCATTTTAAAATGGACACCTTCGATACTGCAAAACAGCTATTATCACAAGGCTGCTATAAGGCGACTATAGACCTAAAAGATGCATATTATTCAGAACCAATTCATCATCATTATCGCAGATACTTGAAATTTGGTTGGATGGGACAGCTGTGGCAATTTAAAGCATTACATAATGGGTTAACTTCAGCTCCTAGGGTGTTCACAAAATTATTGAAACCAGTGCCCAGAATCACATTGTAATGGCTTATCTAGAAGATATTTTAATCATAAGCAACACTCAGGAAACAGCTGAAGAATTGATTTCAGCAACCACACACCTGTTTGAAAGGTTAGGGTTTCTGATCCATCCAACAAAATCTAAGTTACAGCCATCCCAAACAATTGATTATTTGGGGGTTGTCATTGATTCAGTTAATATCTCAGTAACTTTGCCAACAGCCAAGGCTGTGTATTTGTCTCGCTGAGAAACCATATCCCTCCATTCGAGAAGCAGCCAGGGTTATTGGTAAATTGGTAGCAGCTTTTCCTGCTGTAGAGTTTGGACCTCTGCATTATCAAAGTCTGCAACGAGCCAGAGAACAAGCACTAAAAGAGCGTGCAGGTCATTTTGATAGGTCGTATGCAGTTACCAACTGGAGCCTTAGCTGAATTACAATGGTGGATTATCAATGTTGCACAAACTACAAAAAATATTTTGGTTCAGCAACCTTCAGTGGTTTTACAGACTGATGTGACGCTCTCGGATGGGGAGCTACGGACAGCGAGTCTAGCTGTGGTGGTAGTGGAGTGTCCAAGAGGAATTAATTCTTCTCAGGCATGGTATAAATTATTTGGAGTTATTGTGGGCATTTTATGGATTAAAAGCTTATTGTTCCACAATTAATAATTTACACGTTCAACTCCAGGTAGATAATACCACAACTGTGGCATATATCAATCACATGGTCAGTATCATGTGATAATCAGGCTAACCTTATGTGGCACTGGTGTATCTCCAGAAACATCTGGCTCTCAGCTGTCTACCTACCTAGTAGAGACAACGTGGTGGCAGACAACAGGTCACGAAAGTTCAATGACAATATAGAATGGATGTTAAATCCAGAAGTTTTTTAAATGATTGTCAGCCGCTATGGGTTGCCAGATATTGATCTGTTCGCATCCAGGCTAAATCACCAGTTGCCTAAATATGTTTCATGGGAACCGGATCGAGGAGCAGTAGCGTTACATGACCGTGTTAATTTGTTGATCTGCAGGTTCTGACCAGACCGTTCCAAGGCCTTGGACTGTCGGATAGGACCATGGATGTCATAACTGCAGCTTGGAGAGATAGCACCAAGAAACAATATGTGTCTCATATAAGGAAATGGGAGATGTTTTGTGTACAGTCAGATATATCTTATCATGCTGCAAGCATACCGGATGTATTGGAATTCCTTGCTATGTTGCATTTTGATCAGCACTTGAGTTCTGGTGCCATTAATAGTGCTCGGAGTGCTTTGTCCTCCTATTTAGGACATTTTTCAGAACGACAATCTATCGGGTCTCATCCGTTAGTATACCGATTCATGAGAGGAATTTTTAATAAAAATCCTCCTAAGCCTAGATATACAGAAATCTGGGGTGTCAGTGTAGTTCTTACACTGCTTCGGCAATGGGCTCCAATTATGTCACTGCCTTTTCAGAAGTTAACACTTAAAGTGGTTATGCTCATGGCGCTAGTATCAACACAACGAGTACAAACATTGCAAATGTTACGACCAGATTGTATGCATTTGTCTGTAGATAAAATTACTTTTTATGCCTATGATCTAATCAAGCAAAGCAGGCCAGGAATTGCTGGAACCAAGGTAATTTTTATAGCATATGCTCATTACCCAAAAAAAAAACCATATAAAAGAGTGTCAGTACAAACTATTTCTAGATGGTTAAAACAGGTTCTGGATTGTGCTGGAGTAGACACTCATGTGTTTAAATCTCACTCCACCAGGGCGGCATCAACATCCGCGGCGAAAGCGCAGGACGTGCCGCTAGACCAAATCCTTGAGGCCGCAGGATGGTCTAAAGAAGCAACATTTTCTAAGTTTTATGACAAACCTGTTTTGACAGTGCCAGGGTTTGAGCATGCTGTGTTGGGTTCCGTTTAATTTGGTTTGCTTTGTTTCATATCATTTTCTTTGTAATTTCCCACTGGGATAGAGGGGTTATTACTGTCTTTTGTTATTATTGTTATTAAAATAGTTATTAAAATAGTTATTGCAAACCAAATTAAACGGAAGCAATGTTCAATATATTATTTATTCACTACTATGTCAACTGAAGCAGTGTGTCGTATGGAGTGGATTCAACGGCATGAAATCAGAGCTTTGAAATCTTCACGTAGTCACTCACATGACTCCGAAGTAAAGTAGTAAGATTAAACGAGAACTTACCAGTTCGAAGTTTGATCTTTATTTTATGAGGAGTTACGATGAGGGATTACGTGCCCTCCGCTCCAAGCCCTCATAATCAAAAGGATTATCTGGTAGTTCTAGTCTTCTTAAAGCCTGACTATGTTACTTCGGCTATGGTTCTGTGTTTTCACGCCGCTGCTTTGAAGTATGACACGCATGCGCCTGGCGGGGCCTCTTCATGTAATCCCTCATCGTAACTCCTCATAAAATATGGATCAAACTTCGAACTGGTAAGTTCTCGTTTAATCTTACTATTATCTTTCAGTGCACACTGTTGTTCAATATTTTACGTGCTAGATTTAGAAGAAACACTAAACCATTCCTATCTACTTCTTCCAATGGCAATTAAAAAAGACAAAATGAGTTACCTCAGCACTTCTTCTGCCTCCCAGGTAGCATCTCCCTCCGCTTCCCAGGCATTAGTATTTTCTTGCCAAGTATCAAAATCTCCTAGTTCAGGCTACAAAATAAAAATAATAAGCAACCAACTTTTTATATAATTAAAAACTACCATTCTTCATCACTCCTGAGTACAATACTCTGTCATTAAACTGGTCACTGAATTTGAAATATTTTAATTAGACACCTGAGATCAAATTAAATTATAATAGCAATTAATTACAAAATTTGAGAAGGGATTTAGTTCTCATGTTCAAAATATAAATCTCTCAATTGTTTTTATTCAAAATTTGGATTATCCGACACCTAAAGGATTTGAATTTCCATTCAAATAACTACTAAACGCTTGAGGACAAATTTACAACTGACTTTGAATTATTTTTTAATATCTTCATTTAGAACGATCCAATTTCCGAATTTAAATTCTGTAATATAATATATATAAGCATCTGGATAAACAGGGTCTGATCAGGAACAGTCAATATGGATTTGTGCCTGGAAGGTCATGTTTGACAAACCTTCTTGAATTTTTTGAAGCGGTAACTAGGGAAATTGATGAGGGTAAAGCAGTGGATGTTGTCTATATGGATTTCAGTAAGGCCTTTGACAAGGTTCCCCATGGAAGGTTGGTTAAGAAGGTTCAATCTTTGGGTGTTAATGGCGGAGTAGCAAGATGGATTCAACAGTGGCTGAATGGGAGATGTCAGAGAGTAATGGTGGATGGCTGTTTGTCAGGTTGGAAGCCGGTTACCAGTGGGGTGCCTCAGGGATCTGTGTTGGGTCCACTGTTGTTTGTCATGTACATCAATGATCTGGATGATGGGGTGGAAAATTGGATAAGTAAGTATGCAGATGATACTAAGATAGGTGGTGTTGTGGATAATGAAGTAGATTTTCAAAGTCTACAGAGAGATTTGGGCCATTTGGAAAAGTGGGCTGAAAGATGGCAGATGGAGTTTAATGCTGATAAGTGTGAAGTGCTACATCTTGGCAGGACAAATCAAAATAGGACATACATGGTAAATGGTAGGGAATTGACGAATGCTGTGGAACAGAGGGATCTAGGAATAACTGTGCATAGTTCCCTGAAGGTGGAATCGCATGTAGATAGGGTGGTAAAGAAAGCCTTTGGTGTGCTGGCCTTTATAAATCAGAGCACTGAATATAGGAGTAGGGAAGTAATGTTAAAATTGTACAAGGCATTGGTAAGACCAATTCTGGAGTATGGTGTACAATTTTGGTCGCCTAGTTATAGGAAGGATGTCAACAAAATAGAGAGAGTACAGAGGAGATTTACTAGAATGTTGCCAGGGTTCCAGCAACTATGTTACAGAGAAAGGTTGAACAAGTCAGGTCTTTATTCTTTGGAGCGCAGAAGGTTAAGGGGGGACTTGATTGAGGTCTTTAAAATGATGAAAGGGATAGACAGAGTTGACGTGGATACGTTTTTCCCATTGAGGGTAGGGAAGATTCAAACAAGAGGGCATGACATGAGAATTAAGGGACAGAGGTTTAGGGGTAACGTGAGGGGGAACTTCTTTACTCAGAGGGTGGTGGCTGTGTGGAATCAGCTTCCAGCAGAAGTGGTGGAGGCAGGATCGATTTTAACATTTAAGAGTAAAGTGGATAGGTATATGGACGTGAAGGGAATGGAGGGGTATGGTCTGAGTGCAGGTAGATGGGACTAGGGGAAAACAAATGGTCGGCACGGACTGGAAGGGCCGAGAGGGCCTATTTCCGTGCTGTAATTGTTATATGGTTATATGGTTATATGGTTAATATATATTTAAATTCTGTAATATAAAGTCCACTCTTCCAAACTTTAAACTTATGCTGATGCTGCTCAACGTTTCTGAATAACATGTATTGGGAAAAAGTGAGAACTGCTTCAAATACTCACTGACGGCTGACTGAATGGGATATCTTGTGAAGCTGCCAATCTGGTAGAAAACCCTGAGGTGCCATCTGGCATTCCAAAATGTAAAGGTTCTTTCTTCTTAATAATAATCTAAAATAAAAATGTTTTAAATTAAACACAGAATAAAATCAGAATTGTTTTTAAATGCACTCCTCAGTTAAGATTTTATAATGCAAAAAATTGCTGAAGCTCCAAAGCTGGTAGTTTATTTTCACTTTGCAACTCAACTTCAACCTTCATCTAACAAACTATTTAAAATATGTTTAATTTAATTTATTCTTGCAATACTATATTTGAAATGCTAGCAAATTTCCTGGACCGTTTGTGCAGCTTTTATTTCAATTATTGAAATTGCTCACTTTTTGAGGTTTTCGTATGTTTGGTGTCATATCCTTAAAGTAATCAGGTTCATCAGGCTCTCCAGTGCCATTCTGTTGTGTTATCGGATTCCCATTACCGCCTTCAATCTTAATGCTGGTTGGACCATCTTCATCCCATGAACTCCATTCTTCTACCTCAGGCTTGCAAGATACAAAACATTGCACACATAGTCATCCTTTTTTAAACACCAGCTGTATTAGCTAAATAAGCCAGCTTCATTTCATCACATAATCAAAGACTATGTGGCACCGAGACCACCATTCCTGTACAAAGACCTCATAAAGAAAACATCACCTTGAAAAGTTAGGGACAAATTGACTTAATGAAGTGATAAATCTTAAAACCATGCAGTTCACCAACCCCATTCCTTCAAACCAAACACTCCCTATTCTTTGTGTAGAAAGGAACTGCAGATGCTGGTTTACACTGAAGATAGACACTAAACGTTGGAGTAACTCAATGGGATAGGGCAGCATATCTAGATGGAAGGAATGGGTGACGTTTCAGGTCGAGACCCTTCTTCTGAAGAAGGGTCTCAACCCAAAGCGGCTCCCTAATCATCCAACAGGATCATTTAACCAATTACAGCAATAAGTTACAGTATTAATGGGGGGCTGAGGAAGACTTCAGCTTTTGAATAACAGATCCAATACAGTAATTTAATAAATGATCAAAATGTCATTATGGACCTCTTATCAGATTACATTAGTGCCTCTTCCAAAGAGCAAACTCTCTTCCATTGTTCCATCACCAGGTATGTCATCTTCATCCCAAAGAGACACTAAATACCTCCTCTGTTGCCGTCCTATGAACCCCCACCCCCCCCCCCTCCCCTCACCCCTAACAAAAGTCAAAGAACATTAAGCAATATGGCGGCTGAACAAATATTTGGACAAATGCTTGATGATTTAAGAAATGGCCAATTAGCGCATCAAATGGCAAATTAGTATTTGCCATGACTTGCAAATCACAGGAAAATATATAAAACCAACCTGCAGGATATAATTAAAAGTTAAATGTAATACTATTATAGCTTTGAAAAACAATTCTATCTTTGAATCAATGCTACAACTTTTTCCATTACTTTTCTGAATAGCAAGACTATACAAAATGCCAGAGATGAAAATTGAAAGTAACAGCAATGTAAACTATACATTGAGACTGACTATTTGCGGGTGAGTAATTGTCAAAATGTATACCTGTTTAGGAACAGATGAATAATCAACCGTTGTTGGCAAGGTTATCTGATCTCCACTCAATTTCCTACCCCTTCCAGACCTTGAGAAAAAATAAAGCAATGTTATCATTCCATGATGTGGAATATTTAATACTCTTTATTAAGGAAATTAATTTCAACAACAATTCTAAATACTGAGGTTTAGTTTTGCAAAGAACTAAAATATTAGAAGCCACTATGTTCAATAATCTCACATGACAGATGTCCTCTAGAATTTTGACGCGTTAATATAACAGCTAAAGAAAGAAAATAATTCCTAAACTGCTATAGTAGAAAGCGAAACGTATCTTTAATTAAGCATCACAAGTTAAATGGTTAATAGTTTTGTTACAATTAAAACCAGGTGTGACTGCTATCCATTCATATGATTTCTTCCAAATTTAAGCTTAGGTCGCAATTAATATAAAGTGATTAATAATCAGTGACGTAGTTAGAGCAGAAAGCATGTTCTTATAGATTGCCAGTGCCCTGTTGAATGTCAGTAACCATTAACGTTACTTCAAGAGAAATGAAGTAACTGTGCTTGTAAAATACTGAATGGTATTTTCTCAACCCAGAAAATAAAATGTCAATCCACTATGGTTCCAGTAGAAAGCTGCCTATTTTATAAACAAATATATCATAAACTGAATACATTTATCATTTTTAGTTTGAAAGCAAACCCTACTCTTTGATCAAGATTATTGCACAAATCTCATTTCTTAATAATCTTTCGACTAAAAAAAATGCAAGCCCATTTCAAAACAAATCTAATTATTGCAAAACGTTGCATTCATTTTGCAACAAATTTTGAAGTCCAATAAGAGGGTGCTACTTATGGATTTGTATGTATATCAATCTCCCCAAAACTTATAGATTTGTATGTATATCAATCTCCCCAAACAGTGGGTCGCAAGATCTGTCGGAGGCCACAAACTTTGTCGACCTTTGTGATTTTGGGCTCTTCCTTCAGCATCAGACCTGGTTCAAAGACCTTTTGCCAATGTCATGCTCACCCTGACTGCCCCCGACTCCCTTCATTTACTTGCAGGGGTACGACTTCAATAACACTCGAGCTTGACATCAACGGTGTAAAGTAGATTCACGGATACCATTAGATCTTCACTACTTTATTAATCACACATTATTGCCCTAGCTGTACGTGGTCCGTCACGATCACCAGAGAGAGAGCTAGGGGCATGTAGGTTACAATTATACTAACTGGTGGGGGAGTGGTTAGCATGGACATCGTTACTATCAATTAAAGGTGTATACACATATCATCTACATCCTTCCTCTACAAAACAAATAGTGAGTGACAGGGCGACCACGTCTCATGCGCTAGGGTAAATGCAAACAGTAAGGCACGGGAATACAGAATCACACGTAATCGCCGTAACGGACCGGCGGCCTGACCAGGCTTCCAGACCGGGTCCGAACCTGGCCATCACCTCCTTCCCCGACGGGAACAAGCGGGGACGACGCTGGGGCATGGTGGGGGCTACGGACAGGAGAACCCCTGGGCAATGAGGGCATCGGGGGGGGGGGGGGGACGGCGAAGAGAAGGGCGAGGAAGCTGGAGAAAGCGGCACCGCAGCTGGGAGACGGATGGGAGAAGGACGATGGGGGTACCCCAAAGGGCAAGGCACTAGGCCGCGAAAGTGGCAGCGGGGGGGCATACGGAGCCGCTGGGGGAGGGAGAGGCTCGTTCACGAGCCGGAAATGCTGGTGGGACCGGCGGTACACCTTGCCGTCGTGGTTGACAAGGTACGAACAAGGGGAGCCGGCAGAACCGACAACCACAGCCAGCTTGGAGCGGCCAGAACTGGACCTCATGCGGACGACCTGGCCGGGAATAAGAGGGCAAAAAGGACAAGGCAGGACCTGTCATGGGAATGCTTCTGTATACCATGTATCTGGGCAATGCGTTTCCGGACCAAGGCAGGTTTAAGGACAGAGGGAGACAGGGACTGTTGAGACACCGGGACCGTGGGCCGAGTGACACGGGACATGAGTCGCTGAGCCGGGGAGCCCAGGGCATGGTCGCGGGAGATGTTGCGGAGGTTCAGCATGGCCAGGTAGATATCGGAGCGGGATAGGCGGCAACGTTCCAACAATCCTTTGGCACTGCGGACCGCGCGCTCGGCCAGTCCGTTGCTCTGCAGGTATTCCGGGCTGCTGGTGTAATAACGAAAGTTACATCGTTCGGCAAAAGCGCGGAACTCGGCACTGGTGAACTGGCTGCCGTTGTCCGACTGCAGGCTGACGGGGGACCCGAAGGTGGCAAAGTGGCGGCGCAACTTCTCGATGACCGCGGAGGAAGAGAGGGAGTGGAGCTGGTCAACTTCAAACCAGCTGGAATAAAAGTCGACAAGCACCAGGAAGTGCTTTCCATGCCACTCGAAGATGTCGGTTGCCAGCGCAGACCAGGGCAGGTCAGCAGCTGGCTGCTGCAGGAGCGGCTGCCGCTGTTGCTGCAGAGCGAGGCTGTTGCAGGTAGGGCACGCGGAGACTCTATCCTGGAAGTAGCGAGGCATGTCAGGCCAGAAGAACTGGCTTTGAGCGATGGAAAGGGTCGCTTTGGCCCCGGGATGGCCACGATGAGCAGTTTCAAAGTATTGTTCTTGGGGTGCTGCGGGCACCATCACCTTGTGCCCCTTCACAATCACACCATCATGCAGCACCAACTCGTCACGAACCAAGAAGTAAGGCGCCGCTGCGGCCGGCACGGAAGAACGGCGGTCTGGCCAGCCCCGCTTGATGATCGCGGCCAGCTGTTGTAGCGAAGCGTCAGCCGCCTTGTGCTTGACCAGGGACTGCAACTGACCGGAGGGCACGAATTTGACGTTCAGGATTATCAGATCGGACGCCTCGTACGGATGTCGGGTTGTGGATGAGAGAGGCGCCCGAGACAGCGTGTCAGCAACAAACATGTCCTTGCCCTTGCGATAAACCAGTGTGAAAGTGAAGCGTTGTAGCTGGAGCATCATGCGCTGGAGCCGGGCGGAGGCCACGTGTATCGGCTTGCTGAGGATGGTGACCAGAGGCTGGTGGTCCATTTCGACAGTGAAGCAGGTGCCCAGGATATAGTCCTTGAATTTAGAGCAGGCAAAGACAACAGCCAGCAGCTCCTTTTCAATCTGGGCATAGCGTTGTTCAGCGGTCGTCATTGTGCGGGATGTGTAGGACACAGGCAGTTGCACCCCGTCATGGATCTGCAGGCAGGCGGCCCCGAGGCCAAACTTAGATGCATCACACGTGAGAACGATGGGGCGTTGGAGGTCGAAGTACTTCAGCGTTGGTATGCTGATCAGCTTGGATTTGAGGGTGTCAAATGCTTTCTGGTGTTGCGGGAACCAGGCCTAGGCAGTGTCCTTTTTCACCAGATCCCTCAGGGGGCGCTCAGTTCACTCAGGTCGGGGATGAACTTCCCCAGGTAGTTGACCATGCCCAGGAAGCGCTGTAGGCCAGGCACGTCGGCAGGTGCAGGCATCCCAGATATTGCGGCCGTCTTCTGCGGATCGGGTTTCAGCCCCGATGCAGTGAAGACATGCCCCACGTGGGTGACCTCAGGGACCCGGAATCGGCACTTCTTCGGGTTGAGCTTCAGGTTGACTTCTCGGGCCCGCTGCAGCACCTGGCGAAGGTGGTAGTCGTGCTCTGCGACGTTCGTCCCGTAAACCAGGATGTCGTCGACAATTATGGCACACGGAAGCCCAGCAAACAGTTGTTCCATGGTCCTTTGGAACACCTCGCTGGCAGAGTTGATCCCAAACGGCATGCGGAGGAAGCGATACCTGCCGAAAGGCGTGCTGAAGGTCGTCAGGTGCGAGGATCGCTCGTCTAGAGGTATCTGCCAGAACAAACTCTTGGCATCGAGAACCGAAAACACGGTGGCAGGGCCGACCTGTGCAGCAACATCCTCCACCATCCGCATGGGATAATGCGGGCGCCTGATGGCCAAGTTCAAGTCCTTAGGGTTGATGCAGATACTGGCTAGGATGTCAGGTTTACGACGGGCAGAAGCCATCATGGCACAGGGAGGGGGGTACTGGGACTAGAAAATAAACTCGATAAACTGGAGACGCAGGAAGAACTTCTGACACCATGTAAAGTAGATTCACGGATACCATTAGATCTTCACTACTTTATTAATCACACATTATTGCCCTAGCAGTACGTGGTCTGTCACGATCACCAGAGAGAGAGCTAGGGGCGTGTAGGTTACAATTATACTAACTGGTGGGGGAGTGGTTAGCATGGACATCGTTACTATCAATTAAAGGTGTATACACATATCATCTACAAACGGGGAACAAAGTAAACCACTTGCTCAAAATCTATTACCCAGTGTAACAAAGAATTCACATTTCATCAAATGTCAGCATAGAGCATACCATTTAGAAGGTCCGCAACTATTGCAATGGAAGCATTTCTAAGATACCCTGCACCAACTAAGCCAGAATATTTAATCACCATTTTTCAAACCTATTACCTCCACTATTAGAAGGATGAGGTATCAGGGATATGCGACGGCTCACCTCTAGTATTTATCAAATCATCCCCACCCATAATCCAGGGATGTTACCTAGTGTAGTTTCGACCTGAAATGTCACCCATTCCTTCTCTCCAGAGATGCTGCCAGTCCTGCTGAGTTACTCCAGCATTTTGTGTCCATCCAGGGATGTTAGTTCTTTTACTAACTCGGTATACTTTCTGTCTCTCCACATAACTTAAGCAAACCAGAGTTGTAATCGAATATGGGATTTTTCCTTCTGTGCATTAATTATTTACTAGATTAATTTGTATTCTTTCAATCAACGAGCTATCTACTTTCTATCATATTAATTTACAACTGTTTCACTGGAGAAGCAAGATGATACCTGGGTTTATGGATATTCAACAGGATCTGTAAAATTCACAAATAAAAGATACACCACATTACACTAGACAATTCTCCACTCCAGGGGTCAATAGCAAAATAATTGTTTTTTCTTCAGATAATGATTATGAATTTAGGCTTAAAGAGCAAGTAATCAAAACTTGATGACAAACAAAACGTCCCTGTTAGAGTGAAGGGCAAGGCAGGTGGGCATAAAGAAGCTTGGGTAACAACAGAGATTGAGGCTTTGGTCAAGAATTAGGAGCAGTTACAGGCAGCTGGTATCAAGTGAATCCCTGGAGGAGGTTTGGGAATTAATGGGCCCGTTCTACTTTCAGCGACTGCTGACACCCGTCATAGGTCGTTGCAGGTCAGCAAAATGTTTCAACATGTTAAAAATTCAACGGCAACCAGAGAGATGCTACGACTCTTTGGGCGACTGAGGAGATTACTCACGACCATACAGGCGACACCCCTGCGAATGTCACGGGTGAAGCCTGTAATGGTCATGAGTAGTCGCCCAAAGAGTTGTACCTTGTTCTTGTCACCGCTGGATTTTCAACAGTTGTCGGCAAGTCACCGAAACAAATGGCATAAGTGGGACATGTGCATAAGGAGCACACTACAAAACAAAATCAGGAGGGCAAAATCCCCAAAATCCACAAACACAACTGTCCTGGCAGACCCATTGTTTCTGCCTGCTCCTGTCCCACAGAAATGATTTCAACGTACCTCGTCTCCATCCTATCCTCCCGGTCCAATCTCTTCCGACCTATGTCCAAGATACCTCACATGCATTTAGTTTCTTTATTGACCCGCTTTCCAAGCCCCTACTCCCTCTCCCGCCAATCGCCTTGTGAATGAACCTGCACAACTCTATCCTACCCGAGCAACAAAATATGAACAACGTTTTGCACTTTATCTTGATTTGTTTTCTAATTGTGTATTTTTGCATTAGTCTTTTTATTTTACTGTCCTGTCCTGTCAAATGTACTCATGATTTATGAATAATTTGTTTTTCTGCATTGTCTGACTCAACATGTCCATTATGCTACTGCAGGGGAGTTTCATTGCACCTATCACTTACCTTACTGGTACATATGACAATAAACTCAACTTGACTTCTCAGAGCAACTTGTAATTTTACTGACCTTCACAAATGTTTATTTTGGTCACATATACTGAGGTATAGTGAAAAGCTTTTATTGCATGCTATCATGACCAATCAAGCTGTCCACAGTGTACAAAGGTAGAATAAAGGGTACAACATTTTGTAAAATATATAGTCAGTTAAAGACAGTTTAAAGGTCTCCCATGAGCTAGATGGGAGGTGAGTACTGCATTCTAGCTGAAGGGAGGACTGTTCGATAACAGCTGGAAAGAAACTGTTCCTGAATCTGGACTCATGAGGTTTCAAACTTATGTATCTCTAACCTGATAGGAGAAGAAGGAGTGACTGGGGTGAGACTGGGTCCCACCCTAGTCAGATTGGGGTGAGATTATGCGGGTGTCCTTGCTGAGGCAGGGTGAAGTGTAGATGGAGGCAATGGAAGGGAGAATGGCTTGTGCGATGACTTGCACAACTTCCACAACTCTCTGCAATTTCTTGTGGTCGTGGATTGTTAGGCGGGCTTTCACAATTTGAGATACAACTGTTAATTCATTTTCTTAGCACATCCATCTTTTTTCTTTCTCACTTTATGACACACTTTGAAACCTTGTTTCTTGACCATGTGTTTGGATCCCATCCACTTTAATGTAATTTTTGGTCTGGCTACATTTCTGCAAAGTACTTGGGGATGTTTCAGTTTACCACAATTAATATCTACATAACTAAAATTCTCATCTTGACCACTTCCTGTCTGCGCTGTATATTGAATTTAGAAAAAACACTACCCTATATCGCTATGATCTTTGGCCATCTTACTCAAGGGCCTGTCCCACTTTCACAACCTAATTTACAACTTTTTTTACTCATGGACATTTTTATCATGTTAGAAAAAACGCCCCGACCTACTTGATGCCACGAGTACCTCGACCTCCTACGACATACCTACTACCTCGTGACGACCATGCTGCGAGTATGTCAAGGGCAAACTCGGCAGAGGTCGTGAATTAGGTTGTGAAAGTGGAACAGGCCCTTTACAGTCCTCTTCCGCTGAGGCAGCCCGAGGATTTTTTCCAATCGATGAGTGTTTAAAAATCTTGAGATCAGCTGATTAGTCCCTCTGCCTGTCAATCACCACGATTGAAGGTAACGCGGGGGGGGATCAGGACTATGCCTGGACGGGAGTCAGTCACTCTGGAGATCGTGAGGGAGAGGCCACAACTGTCATTCTAAGTGTGAATCAACTGGAGTCTGCAATTTACTTGCAATAAATGATTTGTTAGCCTTAATGACAATGCAATGAATTGTTTTGGCAAGTTGGTGGCCTGCACTCTGCTTGAAATGCTATGAAATTGAATTTGGTGGCCTGCACTTTTGCTTGAAATGCTATGAAATGGAATTTGGTGGCCTGCACTTGCTTGAAATGGAATTTTCAAGGAATATCCGTGAGTGAACTGCCAGCCCACCAGTCCTGAGTGAACTGATCTGCTAGCCCTGAGTAACTGAGCTGCCAGCCCACCAGCCTGACCCCACCGTGACTGAGCTGCCAGCCCACCAGGCCTGAGTAACTGAGCTGCCAGCCCATCAGGCCTGAATGACTGAGCTTACCAGGCTGAGTGACTGAGCTGCCAGCTCACCAGGCCTCAGTGACTGAGCTACCAGCCCACCAGGCCTGAGTGACTGAGCTACCAGCCCACCAGGCCTGAGTGACTGAGCTACCAGCCCACCAGGCCTGAGTGACTGAGCTACCAGCCCAAGAATTCATTTTGGTCCACAATGTCCATACTAGCCCTCTGGAGACCAGTCCCTTCGGCCCACAACACCCATACTAGCGCTCCAGAAAGATCCCACCCTCCACTGGCTGCCAATATTTTAATTGATGGAGAGGTGGATTATGCATTTGGGGTACCAGCCCTCCTGTGTGAACATGGGACTTAGTCTAGTATTATTACAAAAACTCAGTGTTGTTGGGAGATTTAAAGCACTATTTGAACTAAAGAGGAAAGTTTCAAGGTGGCAAAACACTGCAATCGTTATAACTCAATTTAAACAAACCTTCAGCTCCATGCTAATTATATGAATCCATTAATTTCCAAACAACAGTTTCAAAATAGTAAACTAATATACATATATTTTATCATTAATATTCATCCCAACATGTAGTATGTTAGAACTTTTTGTGAAGAAAATGGAAGTAGATATGTGCAACACTATTTCCTGGGTACCCAAAGATCAAGATGTGGTTGAAGTGTAAACAGTACATCAAAAGCTCAATACGCAGTCACAGATTCTTGCAAGGCATGTAGATATTGAACAAATTGTCATGGCCTCTGAAATTCAAAACTACAGAATCGATGAAAATTATTTTTTTTTTTAATTAATTGTTCTTTACAACTTTCCCTGCCCAGGTAATCCCCCCTAAATTAGATTATTTCCAATAACGAGGGACCATTCAATGGAGGAGCCATTCCCCCAATTCCCATTCCCTGGCCAGGTGGGCAAAATGGTTTAGTTTAGTTTATCCAAACAACAAATGAGGGCGAGGAAGACATACAAAAGCAGTGTTACAGGAATCCTGTACTGCTGCGGATATATATTTTTTCTAAATTAGGGTTAACGAGAGTTATTTAGTACTCATCTGTTGGGGATTGATGATTTGAATGGAAGTAAAACTATTTTTTAAAACATAGACATTATTATAGTATATCAGTTTCTTAAACATAAAAAGGTATCAATAAATAAATCAATTCATAGTACACGGTATTTATAATAAGTCTCGGTAAAAATAATTGACTACCCGACTGTATTGTGGCAAAAAAATTGCATTAACACATTTGCATTCAAAATGAAGTGGTATTAATATTTTTCATGTCTAAGCATTCCAAAATAACCCTGCAGTTTTTAATAAAAAACTGGATTGCAGAGGTTTAATGTGCAATATCTATCTGCAGCATCGCACACCAGCCACAGCTTTATAAACAGAATCAATAATTCCGTTTTCTTAAAAACAGAGATATAAAAGAATGTTAAAAATGCAAAGTCAGACTCGAGGTGGAATATGGGGTGACATTCCTTTAGGTAGATGTCAGAGGCTTTAGAGAAGGACAGACCCATTTAAACCGTGAGATGCCGCAACACAAACAATGTGTGTGTTTTGCAGAAACAGCATAGCTTAGATAAAGGTTAAGCAATCTCACAAAGAATAGAGCAGGTCAAAATTTTCCACATTGGGGCATGAGCTTAATTAAATTACCAGGAAGAGATGGTTCAATATTCCCATCCTCATTTTTTTCTTAGACTCTTAACAAAGTACAATATCACAGGAACAAACCTCCTGCTAATTTGATTAATTCATGAAATCAGGAAATACAAAAATATATGGACTGCATCTGGACCCCTCTGAGAGAGATAAGGTCTTGAGCTGTGGAGATAGCTGAATTTTTACCCAAAGTGTCACAGCACAACTGCATGCACTACTTACTGCAGCAGAAAGTTACCAAGCTACTCCGTCCACGTGAGCAAGGTCAAATCTAACCCAGCCACCTCAAAGACCACTAGAATGATAGAGGGGGTAGATGTCAAGGCCATTAATAACTACTCACCCATTGTTCACTTTGTGTCTCTCATATGAATAAGTTTTAAAATTATCTCACAGATAACAGTGAACCGTTTTCAAGAGAGGAGTTAAGTGTAGCAAGTAAACTTGATGCGAGGGTAAATCGAAGGAGGGACCTACACCAGCTTGAATCGTAGCTAACACAAAACACTGATGTGATGTTTGGAGGAAAATCATCACCGCCTCAGGTGACGTTTGTGATCAGCATTCCACAGAGCAGTGTCCGAGCTGCTGCATTCAATAGCTGCTTCAAACATTGAATGAACGATCAGAATATGCTGATGGAGCTGTATAGTTCCATTTACGATTTCCAAGATAACAAAGCAGAAAGAGCTGGATCACATCCAGATTTTGACTAAGTAGAAACTTAAAATGCATGTCACATCACTGTTAGACACTGCTTATAATTAAAATGAAGTCTGACCACCACCTCAATGTTAAATAATCATCCAAATCTCCGATATTGACATCCTGGGGTTTATCACTGACTAGATACAACTCCCCTAGCCAGATACAAAGTAGTTATAAGAACATCTGAAACATAGAATAATCAGTAATGAGTCCCTCACTGCTAATAGGGACGATTCCATTATTCGCAGAGACAAAGTAAAGATGGATGGAATAGTCTCAAAACTGGAGCAGAGAAGAGGATTTATGTCACCAGAAAATGGTCTTTCCACCAATGCCAGCCGAGAAAGGGCAATTCAGGCAGGTAATATTCCCAGCTACAGTCGAATAATGTTCTCCAGTGAAAGATATCTGGCAAGTCACCGTTATACTCCAACAAACCCCCACTGATGCACTGTAGAAAGTATCCTGACTGGTTTACATCATGATCTAGTACAGCAATTCCAACATACAGGAACACAAGAGGCTGCAGAAAGTTATAAACTCAGCAGAATCCATCATTGTCACAGCTTAACCACCCCCCCCCCCCCCCCCCCCCTCTATCAAAAGCATCTGAGGCTCCGACTTAAGCAAGTGCATCTATCATTAAGGATTCCCCACCATTCGGCCAGGCCCCATTCTCACTGCTACTCTTGGGCAGAAGGTAACAAAGCTTGCAGTTCACACACCCACCAGCTGCAGTATCTTTCTTTAATTATCAGGCTCTTGAATACCAACCTGCACAATGCTAATCCCATGTGTTGAAAGGAACTGCGATGCTGGTTTAAACTGAAGATCGACACAAAATGCTGGAGTAGCTCAGTGGGACAGGCAGCATCTCTGGTTAGAAGGAATGGGTGACGTTTTGGTTGAGAGTCTGAAGAAGGGTCTCGACCCGAAACTTCACTCATTCCTCCTATTCAGAGATGCTGCCTGTCCCACTGAGTTACTCCAGCATTTTGTGTCTATCAAATGCTAATCCTATTTTTGCTCTACTGTCTTGATTTTTTGCAGTCTATTTATTTCTACTGGTCTTGTAAATTTGTGTAATTTATGTATAATTTGTTTTGTTGTTTGAGCTTATGTGCCTGTGATGCTGCTGTACAGTATGTGTATTTGACAATAAGCTCGACGACATTGTGTTGATCAAGGTCCATTGTAAATTCCGCGAGGTATAAAATACATTTTCGTACACCTGAAGGAATGAGCCAACCATTATAAATGTGATGAAAACTCGGCAAGTTCCAGATCACCTCCATCTTCTGGGCAAAAATCTTTTCAACTCACTTCTTGTTGTTTACTCTGTGGCTGCTAGTGATCAACGCCTCTGCTATCTAGGCCTTATCATTTTATACAACTTGTTTAAAATAGCTTTCTCCATCCTATTGGAAACAAACTCAGACCAGCCGACCTTTCCCTATAATTAGACTTCTCCTTTCAGCGTCTTCTTACCTCTGCATCCTCTATAATGCTATCATATTTATGTTGTACTGTGGTGACCAGACAAAGCACAATATTCTAGCTGTGTTAAATCGAAGCACAGATGCTGGTTTAAATCGAAGACAGACACAAAATGCTGCAGTAAAGGGCCTGTCCCACTGTACGTGGTAATTCAAGAGCTCTCCCGAGTTTAAAAAAAAATCAAATTCGTGGTAAGCACGTAGAATGTACGAAGCGGGTACGTCAGAGCTCGGGACGTCTCTTAGCGGCTCGTAACACTAATGGCAGGTACTCGAGAATCGCGGTAAGCTCGTGAAGACTTTTCAACATGTTGAAAAATATTCACGAGAGCCCCGAGTACCTATGAGCGGCTATTACCGTAATTCTCCGAGTTCGAATCAGGGGAAACCCGGGAGAACTCTTGAATTAGCTCGGACAGTGGGACAGGCCCTTAACTCAGCGGGCCAGGCAGCAGCGCTGGAGAGAAGGAATGGGTGACTTTTCGGGTCGAGACCCTTCTTCTGACTGATGTCAGGGGAGTGGGCAGTACAGAGATAAAATGTAGTCGGAGATAGTACACTGGTAGGAGAACTAGGGAGGGGATAGAGAAAGAGAGAGGGGGAAAGCAAGGGCTACTTGAAGTTAGAGCAGTCAATGTTCATACCGCTGGGGTGTAAGCTGCCCAAGCAAAATATGAGGTTCTGTTCCTCCAATTTGTGTTGGGCCTCACTCTGAAGATGGAGGAGCCCCAGGACAGAAAGTTCAGTGTGGGAATGGGAGGGGGAGTTAGACAGAGTGAGGCCCAATGCAAATTGACTTCTCTAACTTCCAGTAGCCCTTGCTTTCCCTCTCGCTCTCTCTCTTCATCCCCTCACCTTTACAGTTCTCCTACCAGTCTTTTACTGTCTCTGACTACATTTTATCTCTGTCCTGCCCACTTCCCTGACATCAGTCTGAAGAAGGGTCCTAACCCGAAACGTCACCCATTCCTTTCTCTCCAGAAATGCTGCCAGTCCTGCTGAGTTATTCCAGCATTTTGCTTCCATATTCTTTTGTTAAGTATTTTTATTATAGAAAGATAGTAATAACAAAGTACATTATTTTGCATTGCTGAAAATACATGATATTAATGATATTATTCATACTCTTAATAATATTTGTATTATCATTGATTTAAAAATTTAAGACTATATATTTTATATAATTGAAAATACATAATATTAATGATAAAATTCATACTGTTAGTAATATTTGTATTATTGTTAATTTTAAAATTTAAGACAATATATTTTATACACTTGAAAATACATAATACTAATAATACCTTCATGATATTAAAGATATATTCATACTATTAATAATATTTGTATTATCATTGATTTTAAAAATTAAGACTATATATTTTTATATTATTTTATATATTTGAAAATACATGATTATTAATAATACCTTCATGAGATTAGTACTGTTTATATTCTTATTAGTATTAAAAATTTAAGATTATATGTTTCTATACATTTTTCTAATTTTTTTTTAAAGGTAGGAAAAGATAGAGAAAAAAGAGTGTAAGAAGTATGATGGTGAATGGAGTATTAATCATTAATCCGTCCTTGGAGATATAGTCATGTTTTATTATATATGTTTCTTCATCCATTGTAATATTCAGGTCTCAGTCAAGCCCTCGTGTCGAGCCATTATGACCCTGTAAATATTTAATAAATGGAGACCAAATCTCTCTGAAGAGATCTAACCTGTCCATTAGGACAAGCCTCAATCTCTCTAGATGAAGTGTCTCCGACATTTCTGTGTTCCACATTTTGATTGTTGGGGATGTAGGGCCTTTCCAAAATTTTAATATTAGTTTTTTCCCAATTATTAAACCATAGTCAATAAAAATTATTTGATTCATTGTTACTAGTTGGTCTGTTTCTAGTATTCCAAGTATTATTAACTTTGGATCAGGAGTCAGAATTATATTGACAACATTCGAAATTATCTTAAATATTTCTATCCAAAATTTTGTAATTTTTTTATACAGTTAGTAAATTTTGCTTCTATATTCTAACTGTGCCTTAATTGTGCTTTGTAGCGTTGTAATAGACCTCTACTATTTTTATTTTCTGTATCTGGTCGAATAAAAGATATCACATAAACAATCTTTTTCTAGTGTTTTACTGAACCACCTTTGTATCTCAATATCTCCCAAAACATTAGCGAATGATGTAGCTCCAACAAAGTCTGTACATCCAGCCTATTTGAATAGCACTCCATATTTTTCCATAAACAAAATATACACACACAATAAGCAATACAGTAGGGACCAATTTACAAATAACCAATTTAGATATACAGTAGGGACCAATTTACAAATATGAACTGAAAATTTAAAAGTAAATTTTGCACACCTGTAGGAATGAGTCTCTAAAGGTATTCGAACTTCAAGACTCCAATGATAATGTGAGGCATGTTTAGGAATAAACATAGAAACATAGAAAACAGGTGCAGGTTTAGGCCATTCGGCCCTTCAAGCCAGCACCGCCATTCAATATGATCATGGCTGATCATCGAAAATCAGTACCCCTTCTGGATTTTTCCCTATATCCCTTGATTCCTTTAGCCCTAAGAGCTAAATCTAATTCTCCCTTGAAAACATCCAGTGAATTGGCCTCCATTGCCTTCTGTGACAGAGAATTATACAGATTCACAACTCTCTGGGTGAAAACATTTTCACATCTCAGTCCTAAATAGCCTAAGTCTTAAACTGTGACCCCTGGTTCTGGACTCCCCCAACATCGGGAACATTTTCCCTGCATCTACCCATTCTAATCCTCCAAGAATTTTAAATGTTTCTATAAGACCCTTTTATTCCTACTCTTTGTTTCCTGTCTGCCAACCAATTCTCTATCCATGTCAATACTCTACCTGCAATACCATGCTCTAATTTTACCCATTAATCTCCTGTGTGGGTCCCTTTCTGAAGTTCCAGGTACACTACATCCACTGGCTCTCCCATGTCCATTTTACTTGTTACATCCTCAACAAATTCCAGAAGATTTGTCAAGCATGATTTCTCCTTCGTAAATCCATGCTGACTTGAACCAATCCTGTTACTGCTACCCAAATGCGCCATTATTACTTCTTTAATAATTGACTCCAGCGATCGATGTCAGGCTAACTGGTCTATAATTCCCCGTTTTCTCTCTCGCTCCTTTCTTGAAAAGTGGGATAACATCAGTTATCCTCCAATCCACAGGAACCAATCTTGTATCTATAGAACATTGGAAAATGATCACGAATGTATCCACGATTTCTAGCGCCACCTCCTTGAGTACCCTGGGATGCAGATCATCAGGCCCTGGGGATTTATCAGCCTTCAGTTCCATCAGTCTACCCAATGCTATTTCTCCGCTAATGCAAATTTATTTCAGTTCCTCTGTCTCCCTAGATCCTCTGTCCTCTAGTACATCTGGAGGTTTGTTTGTGTCTTCCTTAGTGAAGACAGAACCAAAATACCTGTTCAACTCTTCTGCCATTTCCTTGTTCCCCATAATAATTTCATCTGTTACTGCCTTCAAAGAACCCACATTTGTCTTTATTAATCTTTTTTTCCTTAACATACCTAAGTAAGCTCTTATTATCCTTCTCTATATTCTTGGCCATCTTACCCTCGTACTTCATCTTTTTCACCCAGTATTGCCCTTTTTGCTACCTTCTGTTGTCCTTTGAAAGTTGCCCAATCCTCTGGCTTCCCGCTACTCTTTGCTATGTTATCTTCTTCTTGCGTATGCCGTGCACAGCCTAAAGTTGTAGGTCAAGGGTCGA
The DNA here is from genome assembly GCA_035221665.1 of Okamejei kenojei. Taxonomy (NCBI): domain Eukaryota; kingdom Metazoa; phylum Chordata; class Chondrichthyes; order Rajiformes; family Rajidae; genus Okamejei; species Okamejei kenojei. Next base: position 18,741,753 of record CM069134.1, read on the forward strand.
CATCCAGGCCAGGACAGCATCAGTTACTGGGTGGATGGCTTTGAAGCCCCCAGGGAAAAGCCTCAGTGAGCAGTAATTAACGATGTGTGGGATGGTCTGGTCTGCATGTCCGCAGTCACAAGCAGGGATGTCTGTCATCCCTCACTTACGCAGGTGATGGGCTGTTCTTGCATGGAGGGTGCGGATTCTGTTCAGAGTTAGCCATTGCTTACGAAGGAGGTCAAATCCTGGTGGTTTCGCTGTGGGGTCTGTGATGACCTCTCTGTTGTTGGTATCCTTCCAGGCTCTGCGCCACTCAGTCTTGGAGTCAAAGTCTTCCAAGGATTTGGCTGAAGACCAGAATGGTTTGCGGGACTTCAGGCACATGTTGGGCAGATTGTTCAAGTCAGCGTGGATGGGAAAGGTCAGGGTTAGCCTCGATGGGTGCACCATTCTTTCAACATCCACTCCCTCCTGTGTATACTGGGAGGGGCCAATATGAGAGAGGAGCCACTGCAAAGCTGTTGACTTGAGCGTTTTTTCCCACATTTCAGAATCGTGATGACCGCATTGCATAGTTAAGGACAGTGTCAACTCGTTTGTGTGTGACAGCTATTAACCCAAGTAGACTAGGGCTAATCTTGCGATACGAAAGGTGCGTGCATTGGATCCCCAGCTGTTGCCTGCAAGTTTCCTGATGATGTTTGACCCTTGCTTTCAGTTTATCAGCCACCCTCTTCAGGTGTTCACGATAGGTGAGGATGTGATCCGGGGTGACTCCGAGGGGTACTTGGGGGAATTCCTCATTCTTTAGCGGCTTACCAACAAAAGGACACGGAGCTTTGCATTGGCGAGCCGATTGCCGAGGTGAAACACAGTGGCAGTTGTCTTAGATGGGTATGGGCAAAGTTGTCAGAAGGTGAAGTACTCCTCCATCCCCTTCAAATCTTGGGTTAGCACTCTGCTGATATCCTCAAGGGCAGCTTCCTGGTAGGCAAGGGCAAGGTCATCTGCATATGCAAACTTCCTGGACAAGGTAGTCACTCACATAAATGTTGAAGAGCAGGGGAGACAATAAACAATAGGTGCAGGAGTAGGCCATTCAGCCCCTCGAACCAGCACCACCATTTATTTATTTAATTCTTTATTTCGAGCAGACCATGTTCAATGTGATCATGGCAGATCATCCACAATCAGCACCCCGTTCCTGCCTTCTCTCCATATCCTTGACTCTATCTTTAAGAGCTCTGTCTAGCTCTCTCTTGAAAGCATACAGAGAACCAGCCTCCACCGCCTTCTGAGGCAGAGCCCTGGGAGAGAGAGACCATCATTCAGGTCCTGACAGAACTGGTCTGATATCCCAAACGAGACCTAAATCATACGGTTGCTGAGGATGGATGAGAGGGCACGCATAGCGGTTTGGCATTTCAAGATTCTGGAAGCTTTAAGCAACAGACCATGTCTCCATATGGTGTCATAAGTTTGACAGATCGATGAGAGCCACAACAGTTTTCAGGGCACATGGGAAACCAGCCTATATATTGGTTAGTGAGGCAAGGACTTGATCTGCACAGCATCTACCAGGTCTAAATCCAGCTTGCTCTCTGGGCAGAAACAGGTTCTACCAATATTGAAATCCTGGCAAGCAGGAGGTGCTCAAACAACTTGTAGGACATATACAAGAGGGAGATGGTTGGTAACTAGCTGGATCATCAGCAGATTTCCCCGGCTTGAGGATGGCGATGACCTTTAGACTCTCTCCAGGCCATAGGGCTAATTCCACTATGATGCACATGGGTGGAAAAAAGCAGCCAGCCAGTTGGCTGTATGTTATACACCTTTTCTTTTAGTTTTTATTCCATCCCTAACTTCCCTTGTCAGCCACGGTTGCCCTTACTCCCCTTAGAATCTTTCTTCTCTTTGGAATGAAATGATACTGCATCTTCTGGATTATGCCCAGAAAATTCCTGCCATTGCTGTTCCACCATCATTCCTGCTAATATCCTATTGCAATCAACTTTGACCAGCTCCTCTTTCATGTCTCCTTTGTTGAACTGCAACAGTGACACACTGATTTAACCTTCTCCCTCTCAAATTGCAGATTAAAACTTATCATATTATGGTCACTACCTCCTAGTGGTTCCTTTACCTTGAGTTACCCTTATTAAATCTGGTTCATTAGACAACACTAAATCCAGAATTGCCTTCTCTCTGGTAGGCTCCAGTACAAGTTTGCTCTAAGAATCCATCTGGAAGCACTCTACAAATTCCCTTTCTTGGGGTGCAGAACAAACCTGATTTTCTCAGTCAACCTGCATATTGAAATCTCCCATAAACCACAGTGGCATTACCTTTGTTACATGGCCAATTTTTAACTCCCTGCTGCAACTTGCACCCTTTATCCAGGCTAACTGTTTCGGGGGGGCTTTTAGATAACTCCCATTAGTGTCTTCTTGTCTTTACAATTCCTCAATTCTATCCACAATGACTCTACATCGTCAGTTCCTACGTCATCCCTCGTAAGGGGACTGAATTTCATCCCTCACCAACAGAGCAAACCCCACCTCCTCTGCCCACCTGCCTGTCCTTTCTTCAGGATGTATAACCCTGAATATTCAGTTCCCAGCCCGATCCTCCTGCAGCCAATGTAATCCCAACAATGTCATATCTACCAAAACTCTAACTCTGCTTCAAGCTCATCCCTTTATTTCTTATACTTTGTGCATTCATCTATAATACTTTTAATCCATTACTCACCTCACCTTTCACTTCGATTCCTATCTCACTTGGCCATACTCTCCAGAAAACGGTATGATCAAGTGAAATAGACTCCATACCGGCCAGAACTGAGCTTGCAGCCCAGTTAATTACGGTGTCTTTCATAACTTTTCCTATACTCTTTCCCTTTAACATCATCCTTGTATTTCCAATTTGTCTCCTCCTTATCCAATTTGTCTTGTTGCATTGGGTCCCATCCCCCTGCCCTGTTAGTTTAAACATGACCTTTCCTACACTCTCTTTCCCGTTTGCTGCATGGATGCGTGTCCACGTTGTTGACTCCATCCCCCCCACTTTTTAGTTTAAACCTACCCGTGTAGCACAAGCAAACCTGTCTGCCAGAATGTCGGTCCTCTTCCAATTCAGGTGCAAACCAATTAAGGAACTGCAGATGCTGGTTTACACTGACGATAGACACAAAATGCTGAAGAAACTCAGCGGGAAAGGCAGCATCTCTGAATAGAAGGAATGGGTAACGTTTCGGGTTGAGACCGTTCTTTAGACTCAATGAGAGACAGTTTTGTGAACCCACTGAAGAGACAGTCGCAGAAAGTACACATATAATGAATACAATGAATATAAACTCATTGAGCATTGCTCCATGCACAAAGTGTGGAATGCTTTTTATCACGTCAGTATTAAGAACACTACAACAGGTTAGAAAGACATTTCTCTAATTCACAATGTATTCGTTTTTATCTAGTATCAAGATACCTGCGTCAGATCAACAACCAAGAATTAGTGCCAGTTCCTTTCTTTAGTTCATGCTCTTTAGGAAGTTAAGCAATATCATCAAGATCAAGATGCATCTTCCTCCTTGCTCTCTCCTCACAAGTCAAACTCATCACAACATGACATCTACCTTCCATTCCCCCAAATCAGTTTGAAGTAGGGTCCATGTTTTTTCAGGGATGCTTCTTGACCTGCTGTGTTACTCCAGCACTTTGTGCTTTTTTTGTAAAGCAGCACCTGCAGTTCCTTGTTTTCAACATTCTTCCACTCCTTCCATCTGTTTCCAATAAACTACCAATATATGAACAACCAATAGCTGATAATTTTAGCCTATGTAGACTAAATGTGTAGGAAGGAACCGCAGATGTTGGTTTAAACCAAAGATAGACACAAAAAGCTGGAGTCAGCGGGACAGGCAGCATCTCTGGAGAGAATGAATGGGTGACGTTTCGGTTTCTTGACCCTTCTCAGATGTCTGAAAAAGAGTCTCGACCCGAAACGTCACCCACTCCTTCTCTCCAGAGATGCTGCCTAGCCCGCTGAGTTGCTCCAGCTTTTTGTGTCTATCTTAAGCCCATATAGACTTATGGCTTCACCTCATATTTACCTTTATCATTGCAAGCTCAAAGCAACACCACATGGTTTATCTATCATTTTCTTCAGTTAAATATTGGTAAGTGTGAAGCCATTTTCCTTGGTCCCTAGCACAATACAAGTTATCTTCCATCCTTCACAATGGCAATAGACCTTGAATCAGGGTTTGGTGTCAAACACACATCAAGTGAAGTCTATCACCACCCGTCCGTGTCATCAGTAAATATCCGTCTTCCCACTACCGAAACTCATCTTAACTGCTGTCAAAACTCTCATTCATGCCCCATACACAATTCCAACATACTCCTTTCTTCCATAAACCCATGCTCATTTGAAAACCAGCGTTCATGTACTTCCAGGCACCAAGCCCCACACTTATATCTCCTGTCTCCAAACTTAATTTACTTAATGCCAATTTAAAATTTGCATCCTTTTTATGGCATTATTAGACTCTACCCTTCCATATCTCTGATCTTATGAAATCCCCAAAAGGTACAAAATCTCTACTGTCCTTTCATTTAACTGCTTTATCTTTCCAAAATTAATTGCTCCTCTGTTTACAACCTTGCCTTTTAACCATTCACACCGTGCTTTAGAATTCCAGGACTCTTTCCAACATTTTATGCTCCTTTAATGTGCTCCTCTCAATCAACCTCCTCGAACAAACCTTTGCAGTATTTTGTTAAAAATGTGTTATTTACATACATGAGCAGCAAAATAAGTGTTCTGAAAGAATCATTAAGTACCCATACCATTAATTTAAGATTTATAACGTCCAAACCAACAGCATCCATTAGAATTGTTGATCACAACACATTCTCTCAAGTAAATCATACTTTCAATCAACAGCAAATGTGACTGGTTGAGAAAGCAGAGCTGCGTTTGCTCACTGAAGCATTGCATTTTGAAAATGGTTTACTCTTGATCCTAAATCTGCTGATTAAAAAAAAAGTCAAACTATGATAAACTTGATTCCACGTCAGGTTTCAAGAGCCAAATTGTGAATTCCACTGAAACGTATCAGAAAACTGAAAGTAGAAACAAGGAATTGCAGATGCTGCTTCACAATAAAAACACACATGGTGCTGGAGTAACTCAAGCAGATCAGGCACCATCCCTGGGAGAACATGGGATAGATGGACGTTTTGGTAAGCTTTACAGAATACCATCATTGTCACCAATATGACAGAAGAAAGCACTGGAAAAATAACGAATTTTAAATACTAATCAACCGGGAATCAATAATAGCAACCAAGCAACTGATACCTGGGACAAGAACTTGGGGAAAAAATGAAAGGGGAAGTTACAAACAAGGCCAGCTTTGTTGCTTTTATAAGGCGTGTCGAACACTTTACGTTCCTCTGAATGTTTTGCAGCCAACTCAACAAATGTTCTGTTGTGCTGCAGCAAGCAAAAAAATGTCATTGTTCTATCTGGGACATATGGCCATAAAACACTCTTGACTCTTGTAAGGAAACCCCAAGTGCTCAAGACCGCACTCAATAACCAGATCAACCTGTTCTTGGGACTGTCACTAAGGAGCAAGCATCGGCCGAGAAGCCCGGTCGTTGCACGGATACAACCCCAGAATGAGCAAGCGAGGCGCCGGCACTTGCCTGCAGATCAGCCGCCTGAAGAGGGAGAGCAGCCAGGCGAAGCAGGTGCACACTCTCAGCGACCGGAGCTGGCTGATCGCCATGGCATCGGGAGTCGGCGGCCACAGCTCGGCAGCGGTAGCAACAAGGCCAGTGGGGCCGGGCAGGACACAGCCCGCTGTCAGCAGCCAGGGAGGGAGGGAGGCGTTGATGTTCAGGCCCGTCTCACCCTCACCCCCAACCCCAACCCGGCCTGGTGGCCTGGCCTGGACCGGCGCGCACGCGCAGATCACACCTCCCGGCGCCGGCCGGCCGACCGACCCGGAAGCGGTTCCTGCAGCAGAGTGCGCGCACGCGCGCTGAGTCGGGAGGGGGCGGGGCAGCGGCGCCAGCTCGTCCCGGGTGTGACGGAATGTTGGGTCCGCGGGGGCGGGGTCTCTCGCGCAGCAGGGCCTGGCCCAGGAGGGCGGGGCCTGGGTCCGCGGGGGGGCGGGGCCTCTCGCGCATGGCCCGGGGGCGGGGCCTGCGCCCGGGGTTGCTCCCGGGGGCGGGGCCTCTCGCGCAGGGCCTGGCCCAGGAGGGCGGGGCCTGGGTCCGCGGGGCGGGCTACTCGCGCAGGGCCTGGTCCAGGAGGGCGGGGCCTGGGTCAGCGGGGGGCGGCGCCTGGTCCAGGAGGGCGGGGCCTGTGTCCGTGGGGGTGGGGCCCTCTCGCGCAGGGCCTGCTCCAGGAGGGCGGGGCCTGGGTCCGCGGGGCGGGGCCTGGGTCCGGGGGAGTTGCTTCCAGGGGCGGGGCCTGTGCCCGCGGGGCGGGGCCTGAGTCCAGGGCGGTTGCTCCAGGGGGCGGGGCTGTGCCCGCGGGGGCGGGTCCTTGGTCCAGGGCGGTTGATCCCGGGGGCGGGGCCTGTGTCCACGGGGGTGGGGCCTGGGTCCAGGGGGGGTTGCTCCCGGGGGCGGGGCCTGGGTCCGAGGGTTTGCTCCCGGGGGCGGGGCCTGGTCCGGGGGAGTTGCTCCCGGGGGGCGGGGCCTGTGTCCGCGGGGGCGGGACCTGGTTCCGCGGGGGCGGGGGCCTGGTGTCCGCGGGGCGGGCCTGGTCCGGGGAGTTGCTCCCGGGGGCGGGGCCTGTGTCCGCGGGGGCGGGGCCTGGTCCGGGGGGGGGGGGGGGGGGGGGGGGGGTGCTCCCGGGGGCGGGGCCTGCATACGCCGCATCTGCTCCCAGGATGAGTGAACCACACCAGGTCATCACAAATGGCCTCATTCTTCAGAGAACGGGGATTCCCCTCCCCCACTATAGATGAGGCTCGCACCAGGGTCTCCTCCATACCCCCGCAACACTGCCCTCTCTCCCCATTCCCCCACTCGCAACAAGGGCAGAGTCCGCCTGGTCCTCACCTTTCACCCCACCAGCCAGCAAATACAACACATAGTCCTCCACCGGTTTCGCCCACCTCCAACGTGATCCCACCACTCTCGTAACATTTTCCCATCTCCCCCCCCCCCCCCCCCCGTCTGCTTTCCGCAAAGACCGCTCCCTCCGCAACTCCCTTGTCAATTCTTCCCTTCCCTCCCGCTCCAGCCCTTCCCGGGCACTTTTCCTTGCAACCGCAAGAAATGCTACACTTATCCCTTCACCTCCCCCCTCCACTCCTTTCAAGGACCCAAGCAGTCCTTCCAGGTCCGACAGAGGTTCACCTGCACCTTCTCCAACCTCATCTATGGCATCTGCTGCTCTAGATGCCAGATGATCTATATCGGTGAGACCAAGCGAGGCATTGGCGATCGTTTCGCCGAAAAAAAAAAAAAAAAAAAAAAAAAAAAAAAAAAAAAAAAAAAGAACACCTCCGCTCGGTTCCGCAATAACCGCAACCCGACCTCGTCCCGATGGCTCAGCACTTCAACTCCCCTCCCAAACCGTATCCGACCTCTCTGCCCTGTGGCCTCCCTCCACAGCCAGAGTGAGCAACACCGCAAATTGGAGGAACAGCCCCTCAATTCCGCTTGGGGAGTCTGCATCCTCTTGGCATGAAAACATTGAATTCTCTCAATTCTGTTTACCTTTGCTGTCTCCTCCCCTTCCTACCTCTCCCTCACCCCCTCGGGCTCTCCTTTTTCATTCTCTCGACCACCCGCCTCCCCCCACCCCCCTCAGTCTAAGAAGGGTTTTCGACCCGAAACGTTGCATATTTCCTTCGTTTCCATAGATGCTGCCTTCACCCGCTAAGTTTCACCAGCAGTTTTGTCTACCACAAAACATCAATGATTCCGGGAATGCCGAGAGAGCTAGAGAGTCGAGGGGGGAGGTGGGGAACGGGAGAGAGAGAGAGAGAGCGCGCCGCGAGAGAGAGAGGAGGGAGACAAACGTGGGTCGCGTAGGTAAAGTGAATGACTAACCTGCACACCAAGAACTTCACCAAAAAAGAAGTTCGTACTCACGATGATGAGTTTTAATAAATTCTCAATGTGTCATCAATGCATCAATCTACATTCCAGAGTAAAATGTAATTATGTTTTGAAGAAGTGTTAATGACGCCGCGTGAATTGTATTCAAAGGAACGCAGCGTCATTAATTTTGTCGTCTAAAGCACAATTACACATTTACTGAGGAATGTGGATTGATGCATTGATGAAGCATTGGATAACTACTTGTTAACTACTAGCTGTTAACACAACTGGCTGTTAACACATCGTTTGTATCTGATGACCGTAGGTACAGCGCTTGTATTCCATGTAAAAAAATCCGTATGGCGAATGTTTTTAAAAAAATCTTTATTTGACAAAGCGAATTTGTATTTCCATATGAAATACGGAAAATTAACGCGGGGCCCCCCTTTGGGCGTAGGGGCCCAATTTGGAAAAATCAGTCCAATCGGCCTAGGACCAGCCCTGGCTGCACCCGCTGAGTTTCTCCAGCCTTTTGTGTACCCTCGATTTGCCAGCATCTGCAGTCCCTTCTTTACCAAAACCCTATATCCAGACTATTGTTTGGGGGCCTGTAGATGAGTCCCATTAGGGTCTTTTTACCCTTACAATTCCTTAGTTCTATCCATACAGACTCCACATCTCCTGTTTCAATGTCACCCCTTGCAAGGGACTGAATTTCATTCCTCACCAACAGGGCAACCCCTCTGCCCACCTGTCTGTCTTTTCGATAGGAGGTAAACCCTTGAAAATCAGTTCCAAGAATTTCCCCTCTTGCAGCCATGTCTCTGTAATTCCCACAACATTATACTTGCCAATTTCTAACTGAGCCTCAAGCTCATCCACTTTATTTCTTATTTTGCCTAAGATGGACACAAAATATTGGAGTAACTCAACGGGACAGGCAGTATCTGTGGGGAAAAAAAGAATGGGTGACGTTTCAGGTTGAGACCCTTCTTTTGTTTAGGCAACTTACACCACAGCGGTTTGAATATTGACTTCTCTAACTTCAAGTAACTCTTGGTTTCCATCTCTCCCCATCCCTCCCACACCCTAGTTTTCTGACTAGTTTCACCTGATTAATTTTAACTGATTGTATGCCTCGTTGTCACCTTCCCTTTATCTCCTTTTTTTTCTAGCTAACTAATGCGTCAGCGTGACATCAACCGTCTCAACATTTCCACTCCCCTCACCTACTCTAACCTCACCACTTCTGAATGCAGCGCCATCCACTCCACGTCTGCAGCAAACCCCCCACGAGAGAGAGAGAGAGACATATATCAAACCCACCTCGAAAGAGGTGCGAGATTAAATTCCTGGGGTAACTCAACGGGACAGGCAACAGAAGAACTGAAGAAGCATCTCGACCCGAAATGTCACCCTTACCTTCTCTCCAGGGATACAACCTGTCCCGCAAGTTACTCCAGCATTTTGTGTCTACCTTCGATTTAAAACAGCATCTGCAGACAAGAGAGGTGCTGGTATCTAGCTGGCTGACCTCTGCCGAGCTGATGCCAGGCGACAACTCGCAGACACCTCCCCCTACTTATCGTTGGACCATGATCCCACAGATGAGCATCAGGCCATCATTTCTCAAACTATCTCCAATGTTGTCAGGCTTTCATCTTACCATTACTTCCCTTTTCCAGGCCCTACTCCCCCATCTATTACTACGGATGTTCAGTCACTCTACCACGTCACCCCCCACCAAGAAGGCCTTAAAGTCCTCCATTTATTCTGCAGAACCAGCCAATTTCCCTCTGCCAACACACCCCTCCGCTTAGCGGAACTGTCCTTACTCCTGAACAATTTCTCCTTCGACTTTCTCCAAAGCCAAGGCGTAGCTATGGAGCACTCGCATGGGCACCAGCTATGCCTGCCTCTATGTAGGGACGTTGATCATTCCCTGTTCCAGGCGTACACTGGCCCTATCCCCCGATCTCTATCTCCCCCACATTGAAGACTGCATTGGGGTTACTTCCTGCACCCATTCAGATCTCACGGATATCATTAAATTCACTATCAATTTCCGTCCTGCACTCAAAATTCACTTGGACCATCTCCCTTCCGTTTTCTTCATCTCACTCTCACCCACAGGAGATAGACTATTGATGCACTCTATTATAAACCTGCTGACTCTAACAACTAACTAAACCTACACTTCTTCCCACCCTACCTCCCGCAAAGATTCTATCCCCTAATCCCAATTCCTTTGTCTACACCCCATCTGCACCCAAGATGAGGTGTTCCATGTCAGGACATCCGAGAGTCCTCATTCTTTAGTTGAGTTCCCTTCATCAATCATAGATGATGCTCTCACAAGGAAGCTCCGCTCTAGCTCCTCCTCCACCCCAGTCGCAACAGGGACAGTCCCCCTAGTCTCACCTTTCACCACATCAGCCCATCGCATACAGCACATAATCCTTCGACATTTTCACCAACTCCAAAGGGATGCCACCACTCGCCACATCATCTCATCTCCACCGCTTTCCGCAGTGACCTTCCCTCCGCTAAACCCTGGTTAAATTTATCACTTTCCACCCACACCACCCACTCACCAGGTGCTTTCCCCTTCAAACCGCAGGAGATGCAACACCTGCCCCAATTCCTCCTCCCTTGACTCTGTCGAAGGATAATAGAAATGGACAATAGGTGCAGGAGTAGGCCATACTGACAATAGGTGCAGGAGTAGAGCCAGCACTGCCATCCAATGTGATCATGGCTGATCATCCACAATCAGTACTCCGTTCCTGCCTTCTCCCAATATCCCGTCTCCGCTATCTTTAAGAGCCCTATCAAGCTTTCTTAAAAGTATCCAGAGAACCGACCTCCACTGCCCTCTGAGGCAGAGAATTCCACAGACTCACAACTCTCAGTCTGAAAAAGTGTTTCCTCATCTCCGTTCTAAATGCCTTACCCGTTATTCTCAAACTGTGGCCCCTGGTTCTGGACTCCCCCAACATCGGGAACATGTTTCCTGCCTCTAGTGTGTCCAAACCCTTAATAATCTTATATGTTTCAATAAAATTCCCTCTCATCCTTGTAAATTCCAGAGTATACAGAGTATCCCGACAGTCCTTTCAGGTGAGGCAGAGGTTCACTTGCATGTCTGCACTTCTGGCTGTAACCTGAATATTCCCGAGTATAATCGGCCCTCTATTAACTATATTCGTGTATAGTCTTCTCTGACTTGACAGCACACAAACTAAAACTTTTCACTGCATCTCGGTATATGTGGCAATAATAAACTGTCAATAATGTTCACTGTCCTTTTGTAGATCAATGTTTTTTTGTTTTTTTAAAATATATTTTTATTAGAAGCAATGTACAAGAGTATAAACTGCGGCATATGACATAATACCTTGTACAGCTTCAATTTTAATTTTTAGCTAAAGATGAGAAGAAAGGAGAAAAAGCAAGAGAGAGAGAAAGTGAATGTGCAAGAATAGAACCCTAGACTACCAAATTGGTGTAGCCAAAGAGTGCAGTAAAACAAATAAGAAGAACGTAAAGAAATAAAAAGACAAAAACAGAAAAAAAAAGTGATGATATACCTGCTTCGTATATCTTCCCAACAATCACCCAACCCGTAATTCGATTTAATTCCAAAATTGTGTTGCACCATACTATCCTTGTAATGAATCAATGAATGGTGTCCATGTCTTCGAAAATTGCTCTGGTTTTTCTGCTAAGCCTAGTCTCATATATTCAAGATGTAGCGTCTCAGACATGATTGTAATACACATTTTAAGAGTAGGGGCAGATGTATTTTTCCAGAATTTAAGTAGTCAGGCCATAATTAAGGAAATGTCTGTTATCAGGCCATAATTAAGGAAATGTCTTTGAAAATATTGATAGCTCAGGGCAGGCTTCTGATGTTCCAAGAATAATCAGTTCCGTGTGGGGGTCCAGTTTTTGTTTTTTAGAGAAATTTTTCAAAAATTCCTTTGCAGAAGTTATGTAGTTTTATACAAGAGACGAGGGAATGTGTTATAGTTTGCTTCTTGAAGGAGACATTTTACACAGATAGGAGATACTTTTGGAAAGATCTTATTCAGTTTGGTCTTTGAATAGTAGAATCGCTGTGCAGTGTTTTAATTGAATTAAAGTATGTCTAACATTAATCGAACAGTTGTGTATATATAAAAATTTTCTTCCCATCTCTCTTTTGGAATTTTTAGGCCTAGTTCCTCTTCCCAGTCTCTTCCAATTGCGTTTGTCGATGGGATTTCTATATTTAGAAGCGTGTTATACAAATATGATGTTAAATTGTTTGACTCTGAGTTTCAATTCATACATTCCTCTAATATATCTGGCAGCAGAGTTTGGTAGTCATGGGTATATGTTATCAAATAGTCTCGAATTTGAAGATATCTGAAATATTGATTACCTTTCAGATGGTATTTCGACTGCAATTCCTGAAATGACAGAAGAGTTCCCATCTCGTAGAGATCTCAAAGTTTTTTCATTCCTAGTCTTTCCCAATAAGTAAACATTTTATCTATAATAGATGGCTTGAACAAAGGGTTATTAGTTATTGGTGAGAGAAGAGATACATTTCTTAGTTTAAAAGTTGATTTTACTTGTCTCCCGATTCGTAGAGTGCTGTGAGTAATCGGATTTTTATCATATAGTGTGTTCTTCAACTTTGTTGGGGAGAGAAGAATCGCACCTATATTGAAAGGCGAGCAATCCTCTCTCTCCATTATTAACCAGTCTACCTGTTGGCATGCGTTATCCAGCCAGTAAATTACATTTTTAATATTCATTGCCCAATAATTGGGGAAAGCCAATCCTCTTGTTTCTTTGGGTTTACATAGATGTCGTTTATGAATTCTATGTGTTGTATAATCCCAGATAAAGTTTGTAATCCGAGAATCAAGATTTTAAAAAAAAAAAATTAGGTTGGTATATCGGTATTGATTGAAATAAATAGAGAATTTGTGGGAGGAAGATCATTTTTATAGCATTTATTCTGCCTATTAGAGACATCGGAAGTGTTTTCCAAAATTGAATAAGAGCACTTAATTTAGTAACTAAGGGCGGGAAGTTTGCATTGAATAGAGAGGTATATTTTCTGGTTACCCGAACACCCCGATATTTAAATTTTTCCGTAGCAATTCTGAAAGGGAATTTTAAAAGGTGTGTCGGCTCTTGTGGTTTTATTGCCATAATTTCACTTTTGTTCCTGTTTATTCTATATCCTGCAAAGGAACCGAATTCCTGTATAAGATTTAATATATTTGGAATGATAACTTGGGCAGGTAATATATGATAATATATCATCTGCATATAATTATATTTTATTATTGCAGTATTTAGTATTAAAGCAGTGGATGTTCGGATGTGCTCTTATACTTTCCGCTAGAGGTTCAATCGCAAGGGCAAATAACAGGGGTGATAATGCACATCCCTGCCTATTGCCCCTGGATAGCTGAATTTTAAGAGAGAGTATATGGTTAGTCAGTATTCTGGCAGTCGGCTTATCATATAACAATTTTATCCATGAAATATAATTTGCTCACATCTGAAATTTTTGCAGTACTGTGAAAAGATACTTCCAATTGGTCAAATACTTTTTCTGCATCTAATGAAATAATTGATAAGTCTTCTTCTTTAGTTCTGTGTGAGTACATTATGTTAAAAAGGCGTCTCAAATTATTAAACGAGTGTCTCTTGGGTATAAATCCCATTTGATCCAAATGTATTAATTTATTAACGTATTTACTTAATCTTCTTGCCAAAGTTTTCGCTAGTATTTTCTGATCTGTATTTAACAGGGCGATTGCTCTGTATGATCCCGGGTCTTCTAGATCTTTATCTTTTTTGGGTATAAGTGCGATAGTTGATTCAGCTAGTGTTTGTGGTAATGTCTGTTCTTTAAATGCATATATATGAAGATTGTATAAATGTGAGGAAATTACCTCATAATATCTTTTATAAAATTCGTTACTAAACCCGTCTGGTCCTGGTGTTTTACCGTTCTCAGTGATTTAATTGTCTCTTCTGTTTCATAAATTGAAATCTATGCTCCTAATTCCTCTCTTGTTCCAGTGGATTAAGTGTTGGAAGTTTACAGTTGTCAAGAAAGTTTGTAATTTTTCTGCTTTCTGTTGATTTTTTGGATGTGTATAAGTTTTGATTAAAATTGGGCAATTCTTTCATTAATGTCTTTGGAAGCGTTAACAGTTCACCTTTATGTGATTTAATTTTTAGAATAGTATGGACATAAGTTACAAAAAATAAGAAACATTCTGCTTCTAATATCTTATTCAATTCCACTCTCAGAACTAGAGTCAATGATAAAAGGAAAGTGCAGCTCAGCCTGATAATCTGCAATCTACTTGAATGATTGGTTGAAATTATACACCATGGAAATTGGCCCCTTCGGCCTACCCAGTCCATGCCGACCATTAATCACCTGTTCACACGAGTTTTATGTTATCCCACTTTTGTATCTACATTCAACACACAAGGGGCAATTTACAGAGACCAATTCACCGACAAACCTGCACATCTTTGGACTGTGGGAGGAAACCAGAGCACCTGCAGGAAACCCAAGTGGTCACCGGGAGAGAATATGAGGTCAAGATCGAACCCTGGTCTCTGCCTCTGTGAGGCAGCAGCACCCCAAAGTCTTCCAGTTGCACCACTGTGCACTGTAGTCGAGCAGCCTTCTCAATGAGTGTAAGCAGAGGCAGAGCATTTATGCTTTAATTATTTTTTAATCATTCAAATTTTTGGATTTGAGTCCTCTGGCAAGGCCAGCATTTAATGTCTATCCATAGTTGCTTTAGAAAGGTGGCGATGAATCACCTTCTTCAACTGTTGCATTCCTTCTGCTGAAGGTTCCCCACAATATTGTTTATGTAAAGAGTTCTTGGATTTAGAGCAGGTGATGATGATGTATCTCCAAGTAGTGGTTTCAGGCAAGCCTGATGCCCTTGTCCTTCCAGGTGATAGAGGGGTTGGCTTTCGAGGGTTATTGAGCCATGCAGTAAGGAAACTGGTCCTAGACTAATCCATTTTTATCTTCCCCACATTCCCATCTATTCCCCCAAGATTTTACCATTTACAAATACACTGGGAGTAATTAACCGACCAACCCACAATTTTTGGGGGTACAGGAGGAAACCTCCAAGGTAACACGGAGAATGTCTAAACTCCACACACACAACATTGGAGTCAGGATCGAAGCCAGATGGAGATGTGAAGCAGCAGTTCTACCAGTCCTGTTGTTGAACTAGGAGAAACAACTACAGTGCATAAATATTAATTTATCTGGGGTCAGAATAGCAGTGACAAACAGTAGATGAAATTGACAGTTTTTTAAATATTTAGGTAAATATTTTAATTAGTTTGATTTAATTATATATATCATTCTGGCAAGTATTGGGAAGCTGACATCCAGGCAAATTTGTGATCCCATGCTGCCTGTTGTCCTCTATGCAAGAAGATGGCTTTTCTTTTATACTTTGAGTCCTATTTACAACCTTCGGGCATTGCTGAATGGAATGGAGATGCAAAGCTGGAAGAGATGATATATATTACTGGCACATTTAAGAAAGAACTGTAGATGCTGGAAAAATCGAAGGTAGGAAAAAATGCAGGAGAAACAGTCTGAAGAAGGGTCTCGTCCCGAAATGTCACCTATTCCTTCGCTCCATAGATGCTGCCTCACCCGCTGAGTTTCTCCAGCATTGTTGTCTGTATTACTGGCACCATTGCCCCATGATGTTATATAAAATCCAGGAGGTTCCTCAGCACTGTCACCCTCACTTGCAAGCACTGTGGTCAAGGAGTTCAGTTTAGTTTCAGTTTTGTTTAGTGTCATGTGTAAAGAGGTACATCGAAACGCTTTTGCTGAGTGCTATCCAGCCTGCAGAAAGACAATACATGAGGATTTGTGATTGATGGCCAAAATGGCAGGCATTGGCAAGCACTGGCTTTGATAATCTTAGCCTCTGGATACATTGCTCCTTCGTAAGATGGACATGGCATTCATCCTGAAAGGCTCTTGGGTGATAGGCTTCCTACCTAGAAACCTCCACATACTGGCAGAGAGTTCTTATTTGGGCTGTCTGTACATGCATTTTTTAGGGGCTCAGCCAGACATGTCAAAGGTATTTTAATGTACACACGGAACCCTTAATGTAAATCTTCAGTACTTAACGTCAAGAGTCAAGAGTGTTTAATTGGCATATGCACCAACTTTGTATCAATGTAATTCTTACTTTCAGCAGCTCAACAGGCCAGTAAATGCAGAAATATAATAGTTTAAAAAACAGCCTTTTTTGATTGCAATAAACTTACCTGCTCCAACTCACTCCCTAACAAGTCGGAAAAGCATTAAGACCCCCATCCAACACCATTGGTGGGAAAAACAAGTAACAGCAGATGCTGGAATCTTGAGCAACATATAAAGTGTTGGAGTAACTTAATGGTTCAATGGTTCTTTATTATCACATGTACAGACGTACAATGACATTTTTTTCTGCATGCAGTTTAGTTAACTATCTACTGTAAGCACAATCTCCGATTAGTACAAAGTGCATAGAAATAGTTCACTGAGACCGCATGCAAGTCGGCAGTTTTGATGCAATTCTTCAAATTCCAGTCCAGTCCGCTTACTTGGTCTTCTGGAGCAGAGCCCGATCCAGGCGAGCCTCAGACAGCTGCAGGGCCTCTAGCTGTTGCCTCCGTCTATATTGTCCAGTGAACCAGCATCCCTCTCCTCGCCCGTTCACCTTCAGCCATTGTGCCCTGGAGCACCTCCTGCAACCAGCCCCGAAGGGGGAGGAGGTAAGACCCTGCTTCACTCTGTCGCCAGCCCTGCACTTGCATCCGCCATTGCCCGGCTCCTCCCTTCTCCTCTCCGGTCCTCAGGGGGTGAGCAGAGGCCAGATGGCATCTCTGGAGGACGTGGATCTGTGATTTATCAGGTTGCGATCCCTCTTCGAACTGGTGGATGAATTCTCTGACGGAAAGTAATTTCAAACATTTTTCTGACTTTTTAAGGGATCACAGCGCCAGCAACCCTACAGGACGATCCTAACCTCGGGTTTTCTGTCTGTGTGGAGTATGCACGTTCTCTCTGTGGCTGCCTGGATTTCCTCCGGGTGTTCAGGTTTCCTCCCACATCCCAAAGGTGTGCATGTTTCTAGGTTAATTGGCCTCCTTAAAATTTCTCCTAACGTGTAGGGAATGGATCTGAAAGTGGGTTAATATAGCGCTGGTGTGAATATGTGATTAATGGTCTGCCTGGGCCAAGGGGTCTGTTTCCATGCTGTATTTGTAAAACTGATCTAAACTAAACTAAAACAAAAGATATGGGAGTAGAACAGGAAAGTGATATTTGAGATAGATCAACCAAGATCTTGTTGAACGACGGAACAAGGGACAAGGGACTGAATGGTCTACTGCTCTCATTTCTAATGTCCTGTGTAATTTTCTTTACTGTTAGACACAGATTCCTCTGCACTGGTTTGACTATATTTTAGTTGCATATACATGGCCCAATTTGCCTTGGAAGATGTTAAACCAGCAGTGCACACAGGGTTTAGATCACAAGGCTCTTTCTATGTGCTTGCTACTTGCATGAAACTGTGTGATTTACTTTATTATGTTGAGTGAGGAGTACTTTAATGCTGTGAATACAATAGTAACTCTGACTATATTGAATTGATCGGTACAGCATGGAAACAGGCCTTTGGCCCACCGAGTCCATGCCAAACAAGAATCACCCGTTCACACTAATTCTATGTTATCTCACTTTCACATTCAATCCCAACGTATTCAGGACAATTTACAGAAGCCAATTAACCGACAACCCTGCACACCTTTGGGTTGTGGAAGAAAACCAGAGCCTCCGGAGGAATTCCATCTGGTCACAGGGAGAACGTGCGAACTCCACACAGACAGCAGCCAGGGTCAGGGTGGCATTGTGGCACATGATGAGTAATGCTGAAACGTTATGTCTTTAAATTTCTAAGTTGTTCTCTAATGTATGGGTAAAAGTGATGGATTCCTTTACCACACGTAGGAGTTCATAGCTTTTCTTTTATGTTTGGTGAACTATTTAAGTTGTAATGTTGCATAAGTGTGATCTTTTATAATACAGTCATACAGCACGAAAACAGGCCCTACTTGCCCTTACTGATCATAATGCCCATCTATGCTAGTCTCACCTGCCTGCCTTTGGCCTCTAAACCTTTCTTATCCATGTACCTGGCCGAATGTCTCTTAAATGCTGCAACAGTAGCTGCCTCAACCACCTCTGGCAGCTCGTTAAAAGTACCCACCACACTTTGTTACTATAAAATCTCACCCCTCTTACTTTAAGCCCATAATATTTTCTACATTTTTTAACTCGCTGAGTTCCCCCAGCATTTTGGGGGTTTTTGCTCAACATTCCAATATCTGCAGACTCCCAGTCTTTAATCTTCTTAATCTATTTATTGCTTACTTTTATATTTCCACAAATAATTCATACATCAAACATGAATTTTATATATGTGTTAATACAATTTTAAATAAAATTGCCAAATGTTGACAACTGCAAAATAAAATGTAGCTATGTATCAAAAACAAGTCTGCAACCAAATTACAGTTTGCAGAATAAAAGAGCTTATTATTTACCACAATGATGACATGAATGTTTTCAGACCTCAGTAATTAGGCTGTAACAGATGTGACTAAGCTTACACTTTGTCATCTCAAAAACAATTTATTCTTCATCTCGCTTGTTCGGCAAGGTGCAGGACAAATTCTAAAAAGTCTCCTATTTAATATCCCGTCAACAGACAGTAAATGTTGGGATGAAAAGCAGCAAAGATGACCTGCCAAGCCCCCTGTGATGGTTTACAAAAGTCAGGAAAAAAATAATACTTACACTTGGTGAATCTATATACAATGTACCATTTAAATATTAAGTTGCTCCATCAGAAAGAATAATGTTTTATTTTATTGATTTTTTCTGCTGAAATTGAAGAAAACCAAATTCTCCTTCAGACTAAATCTATTTTTATAGCTGACTAATAAATAAGATTTGTGCACTAATCACTATATGCAGTACTGGAGTGTTCACGTTGTAAAACATAGATTGGAATATTAATCCAATCAGCAACAAGGGATATGATTTGAGATTGACCTTGATAAACACTGACTACAAATATTTAATATTTTCTATGGCATAGATTTCCCCTATCCTGGTATGGTGTAACAGTCTGTTGCTTTCTATGGGAATTGTAGGATCCAACAACAATGTTATCAAAATGTGTAGGAAGGAACTGCAGATGTTGGTTTACACCCAAGATAGACACAAAATATTGGAGTAACTCAGTGGTAAAGGGCAGCATATCTGGAATGGGTGACTTCTGAAGAAGAGTCTCAACCCAAAGCGACTTCCTACTCTTTGCTCCATCAGGATCATTTGACCAATTTCAGCAATGAGTTACAGTATTAATAGGGACTGAGGAAGACTTCAGCTTTTGAGTAACAGATCCAATACAGTAATTTAATAAATGATCAAAATGTCATTATGGACCTCTTATCAGATTAGATTAGTGCCTCTTCCAAAGAGTAAACTCTCTTCCAATATTCCATCACCAGGTATGCATCTTCATCCCAAAGAGACACCAAATACCTCCTCTGTTGCCATCCTATGACGCCCTCCCCCACCCCCCCCCCCCCCCCCCCCCCCCCCCTCCCCCCCCCCCCCCCCCCCAGAAGTCAAAGAAAATTAAGCAATATGGCGGCTGTACAAAATATTTGGACAAATGCTTGATGATTTAACAGATGGCCAATTAGCACTTCTGAAGTATTTGCCATGGCTTGCAAATCACAGGAAAATATATAAAACCAACCTGCAGAACGTAATTCAAAATTAAATGTAATACTATTATATTTTTGAAAAACAATTATATCTTTGAATCAATGCTACAACTTTTTCCATAACTTTTCTGAATAGCAAGACTGTACAAAATGTCATAGATGAAAAGGAAAGTAACTTATTGTAAAATAAAATTAAAAACCGAAACATTTTCTAATAAGTCATAAAAAATGACTGGGCAAAAGTGACACTTCATTTGGAAAAAAAGGGCAATTCTATAAGTGTAGGCTCTTATCTGTGAACAGCATTCACAATTAGTTAGAACACAGTAAACTGTAGCCCTTTTCTGGATAGAAGGAATGGGATCTAGAGATGCTGTCTGTCCCACTGAGTTACTCCAGCATTTAGTGTCAATCTTTGGTGTAAACCAGAACCCATTCCTTCTATCCAGGGATGCTGCCTGTCCTGCTGAGTTGCTCCAGCATTTTGTGCCTAGCAACAATGTTATCAAGCCCTCTGACAAGCCTGATTGAGGGTTAAAAATAAATTAAGGAACCCTACTTTTAATTGTGGTTGTGCAGTGGTTCATTTATTCTTACTGTGCATTGACAAGCTGTTAGCTTCCCCTCATTCCAACTACAAATTCAGGGCTAAAAGCATCGGAACTGAGATGCATTCCCTTTGGTCAGTTTATGCAGAAATTGCACTAAAATTAGATTTAGAAATTAAGTAACTCTTCGCCAGTTCCTGAAGAAAAAAGTGTTATAGCAGGAAATTACCATATGAATTTGCTAATACAGAAGGCACAATACATGTTATAGATATCTTACTGTGTGATGCAAAGTACAAAGTTTACCAGTTTACTTGAATTAATAAAGTCCAATACATTACTGTTTTTTCTAAAACTCTTCAATTATGTTTTTGCTGGATTGTATCATTCCTTAGAAATAGCAAGTATATAGATATCTGATATATCTGACCAGATTACATTGAGCCATGGTTTATATTTATTTTATATTTATTGTCAGCATCTGTATGTTTGCTGATGAAACATTTGATCTCTCATGTTATTAGAATGTTGCACCAAAAACTGCAAAAGACTATTCAGTGCATCTAAGCCAAATGGCTTATCTAACTTTGTATGCAAAAGATTTTTAATACACATGTTCTCATCCGTCCGCTGGTAAAATATTCCAAATCCTTAATTAAATCTTACTCTTTTTTTTACCTTACCTTACTCGATTTTACCTTACTCTTGGCTAATTTAAAATTATAACCTCTGGTTTTTCTTTGTTATTTTGAGGTACATATTGGCTTCAACTTACTTATTATAAAAACATTTATGTCAAAATTAGCTCAATTTCTTCAAATAACTCTCTAGATTGTAGAACTTAGATCTTTATTCAGTTTTCTTTTAGCATATTAATTTTACAGCTCTGGTCACATCATAACCTTACATTCTTACACTCACATATGTTGATTCTATATCCTAACAATTTATTTGTTTTATTTTCTTATCTATGGTATTTTAATTACAAGTAATTAGATTAAATCTATTTCTATGCTCCTATTTAGGTCTCATTAGCTAATTCTGTACCTTTTGTGGTTAATATATATATTACTCTTCAGCAAGTGGACACTTGCCAGTATCATATTTTATATGCCATGTTCAGCTATCCAGTTGATTGAGATACTGTACACTCTTAAAAATCTTCCACATGGTATCTTGGTGTGACAATCTTAACAAATATTCAATGTGGAGTTATTTTCAACATGTCTTTTGTCAAGGTCTTTTGCCCAACACAGAGTGGCGCATTTGGTAGAGTTGCTGCCTAAAGCGCCAGAGACAGGTTCAATCCTGACCTCATGTCTGTGTGAAATTTGTACATTCTCCCTATATCCATGTGGGTTTCCTCCGGATGGTTCAGTTTCCTCCTACATCCTAAAGACTTGAAGATCAATTGGCCTTTGTAAAAGATTGGCCTTGGCATGAAGGGAGCGGATGAGAACGTGGAATAACATGGATCTGATGTGAACGGGTGATCAATGTCCAGGGTGGACTCGATGCCGAAAGGCCTGTTTCCATGCTGTATCTCTAAACTAAACTAAATGTTCTTAACTCTGCAAATCGATGTTGGCTATTTAAGTATCACTCTGCTGATGTGTACATATGCCTCCAAAGTATAGTTCTGAAGGTTATTTAATTCATCACGTTACTGATTAATTCCCTGCTTTTTGAAATGTAAAAATTGTATTTGCTCATTTCAATCCTGTGGAAATCTACCACTACCCAATGATTTGTTCATAATTAGAGGAAGTGCTTGACAAAGTTCCTCTTTAGTCTCCACGAATTAGCTGAGATCTATCTCATTTGATCGAGGGGATTAATGACTATTTTTCTGCATTTTCTGAATCACACATCAAACTCATTTTGTGAAAATAATTCATTATAACATAGAGTCTGTCATATATGTTTACTTCAGCATTTAAAATATGATTGTTATAGTTATTCTTTCAATTTAAAATATCTTCATTACAATAAGCAGGAAATAGGATAAGAAAAAACAATGTTGATAAAAGTATAATATTTATGAAAAAATAAATAGATTTTAAAAATACAACCAAAAATCCTCGATAGTTTTATGTGACCATTTTACCGAGCAATTTCAAAATCAGATTTTAAAAGATCACACCCTAAATAATGTGCCAGCCAGTTCCATCATTCTTTCTGTACAGTCGTGACAGTTGTCTGTTAAAACATCATAATCTTCACCGCATGCACGAATAAATTCAAGCATTTTTCTTTTATATGCTGGTTTTTCTTCCTCCACCTATGATATAAATCAAAATAAAAGTTAATAAAATAAGTTAAATACAAATTTGCATGCAGTTTAAAACCATTGATCACACATTCACACCAGTTTCATGTTATTCCACTTTCTCATCCACTCCCTATGCGCCAGGGCCAAGCTTTTACAGAGGCCAAAACATGGGCCTGAATTCCAAGAACTCCCATTTTTAGGAGCAACTTTGGATGTAGAGCGGGTGGGGTTTAGCAGTATAAATCTGCACTTCACTGGTGAAGCCTGAGGTAACAATGCCACTAGGCATCACATCTCATTTCATTGGAGTTGTGCAGAAATGCCAGAGTATTTAAAGATTGAGTCCTTGATGGATCAGGCCTCAGGTAAATGGACATGTGGGCAGATGGAAGAGGAGATTATGTTGCCAAACACAGTGCACACAGTGGCACAATGTTGAACATAATACTCCTGCTCTTCCCAGCACTAGTTTAGTTACGTTTAGAGATAGAGTTTGGAATTTTCAGCCCTTTAAAAATGCACCCTGACCTGCAAAATATTGATGTAATATTGTGCCAATTAGAGTCTAGGCAGAAGTCAGTGGTTTGCACTGTTACTGCTCATAAAGATTAAAGTTTAGTCGACAAGTTAGCGCCCAAGACATAACATCTTCATGACCATATTCTTTTCTGACAGGGAGTGTTCTTTGATAAAAAGTTCAACAAAAAGTTTATTAAATACCTTCCATGCGTTTGCCAAGTGTATGGCATCCTCAACCACGGTTTTCGATTTACCAATCCTGGCAAGAATTTCTACTCCCTTATGAATAAGACATTTCTGTCCGCCAGCTACAGTGACCCTAAAAGACATAGACAGTTTTGGTTTGGTTGAATAGGTTGAACAGTTTTGGTTTGAAGAGATTCATGAGAAAGAGTCAACATTTTTTTGTGAGAAAGAAGATCTGTAAAGATTACAAGTAATAACTTCTACATGACCATATTTCATCTACATCTACATCTACATCTACATGACCAGTCTGAAGAAGGGTCTCGACCCGAAACGTTGCCTATTTCCTTCGCTCCATAGATGCTGCCTCACCTGCTGAGTTTCTCCAGCATTTTTGTCTACCTTCGATTTTCCAGCATCTGCAGTTCCTTCTTAAACAAAGTTATAACATTGAGTAGCTTATCTTCTTGATACAATTGAATATACATACTAGCTGGTTCAATTGGTGGAAATATCACAATTGACTCAGGACATCTTGTTTAGGTCAGTCAGCATTCCCATTCCTGCTAACTATCCTGTCACATTGGGATAGCATCAGGTGTACCTGTGGTCTTTACCTACAGTTAAATGGCTTGGTGACAATTCACAGTGAGACTCATCCATGACAAATGAACTGACCACAATGTCGAGAGAAGCGGTTAAAACACCAAGGAATGGTTGATGGAATTTAATGCAGAGCAGTGCGACGTGTTACATTTGGGCAGCCTAACTAGGGCAGGACCTACACAGTAAATGGCAGAGCTCTGTGGAGTGTTGTAGAGCAGAGGGATCTAGGACTGCAGCTACATAGTTCCTTGAAACTGGCATCACAGGTAGATAGGTGGGTCAAGAAGGCTTTTGGCACATTGGCCCTCATCAGTCAGAATATTGAAGTTGGGAGGTTATATTGCAGCTCTACGAGACATTGGTGAAGCCACATTTAGAGTATTGTGTTCAGTTTTGATCACCATATTATGGGAAAGATGGTGTCAAGCTGGAAAGGGCGCAGAGAAGATTTACAAGGATGTTGCTTAGTGTATTTCTGAAGAACTTTGTAAATTTAAGGATGAATGAACCTGATATGTCAGACTCATCATCAGCATATAATTTGTGGGTCGGATTTTCCATGCTGCCCTTATCATGGCACCATTGCTTCATCAAATCACACATCCCACAAACAGATTCTTATCCTGCGTTCCAACACCATTCCAACACAATGCAATATTGCAAACAGCTATCAATCCCTTTCTTGTTTATAGTCTGAACTCATGTCCTGTCATTCAAGAACTGTAAGAACTATAAAAATACCGCTTGTCTGACTTTAACGACAAATTGACAGGAAAATGGTGGAAATTACTAATATTCACGTGGTTAAAAATTGTAAACCTAATCTTAACATCAATTTGTAAAGTCAGAGGTTAAAATTCCTTGACATGTCGTAACCACAGTATCTCAGAAGGATGGCATTCTCAGTTCAGGTGATGGCAGATATTTGCAACCTACTGGATTTGACAGGCACACTTCACCAGCGACATTGCAACTACAAACTTTTGCTTTCATCTTCGTCACACCTCAGATGTGGGTCCAGGAGTAGTTGTAGCAGGCTGCACAAATTCCTTCTCTGACAGCTGAGATACAGCTCCCCTCAGGACTTTTGAGAACATGAGGGCGGCACCCTATACTGTCTACTGGCACTTGTGAAGAGGCAAATTTGGTGGCATCCGGCCAGTGCAGGGTATTTGTTTGAAAGGGCGGCTTGTGAGAAATTTAAATTCTTTTGGTAATGACGTACCATGCCCTTGCATTCCGTGTTCTACCTCTCCATCATCATGGCCTTCCTGCGGGCAATGAGATGGTCAATATTTGACTGCAAATCAGTGGAACAAGACCAGGGCTTCACGTCTTGTATTCCTGACAGCATCCACGATAGGCATTCCCTCGGGGAGTGTCTGTATGTCTTGCTTGATTGCAGCATTTGATCCTCCATGCATTGCCACTCTATTTAGAATATATCCTTTGAATAGCTGGAAATATCATCCCATCAGTCCCAGCGTAAGCTTCACCAACCCTTCTCCAAGGGATTCTCCCACTCACCTACAGGAGGGGTGATTTACCGTGACTAATTGATCTACCAGCCTACACATCTTTGGGATGTGAGATGAAACTGGAGCACCTGGATGAAGCCATAAAGCTTGAACATACAAGCTGCACACAGACTGCACACAACATCTGGATTGAACCCAGCTCACGAGTTGCGAGGCAGAAGGTTTACTGGCTGCACTGCTGTGCCAACCAAAGGGCTTGTTTTTTGGCCTGTGTTACTTAATTACATATCTCTTTCCTACCTCGTCCACTGAATTTTGGCAATGTGAATTAATGTTCAATAGCCATAAGGCCTGGGAAGATGAACAATAGACAATAGGTGAATAGCCACGAGGCCCTTCGACCCAGCACCGCCATTCAATGTGATTATGGCTGATCTTCCCCAATCAGTACCCTGTTCCGGCCTTCTCCCCATATCCCCTGACTCCCCTAACGTTAAGAGCCCTATCTAGCTCTCTCTTGAAAAAGGAGCTTGAAAGAGCTAAAAAGAGCTAGCTAGAACATTAAAGATGAGTGAGAAGCAATTGGTTTAATGCCTTCATTTTCTGCCATCAACAGCAGTGGTCTTGGAAGTAGATTAAGGCAAGAATTATTTGGTAAGATTTTCTGAAAAAGGGTCTCGACCCGAAACGTTACCTATTCCTTCTCTCCAGAGATGCTGTCTCTCCTGCAGTTACTCCGGCATTTTGGACCTATCTAAAATTTATTTTAATGCTATTTTACATGGTAATGGTTCACTTGCTGCTGACTTTGGGACAATGTAAGCAAGTATTCTATGCCACTATGATAGGTGAAACAGTATGCCATCACTAGTTAGGATACCCACATCTACCCATCTCCTGTGGGTATCCTATCCAAAGCTTCTAAACACCAGAGCCATCTCGTTTGCCTGTGTAAGCTCAGAAATGGCCAGGAAGGCATCACTAACAATAGTCGCCCAAGCATCTAAACTTCATCTTTCCAGTTTGCTTTATTCTTAGAGCCGAAAATAAGCTGGAATACATTCAAGAGGCACAATTTTTCTATTTGATCTAATTGCTGGAACTGTGTAATTTATTGAATTCATTGTTAATTCAGAACATGAAATGGAGCAATTTATCAGAGAAATTTCAGTGCATCCATTCATACCATTCTGTATTGTAAGTTCAGATTCAATTCCTCTTGTCCCCACAGATCAGCCAAGGAAATAGGGTGTTCTATTTTTCTAAAAGAAGGATTTTTATTGTTCATTTCACAACGAAGAAATTCTAAGAAACATCAACTCAAAATTGAACTGTCAAATCCTACATTCATTACTGAACCTGAATGCAATATACCTTATGGTTTCTGTATCATGTATGTGTGCTCTTTACATCTAGAAATACTTCAATTGTTGTTGAACACTGAACCTCCATAATGTTAAGACACACAGCTCAAGTAATTTAGCCTTGGTTTTGTAATAACTTTGCTTTCAACACAGGCAAATGCAGATAAGCCCAGGGCATGAGCAAACTGGCCCAGTGCCAGAAGACTTGTGGCACACTGTTATGTCTTATACTGTAAGTAAAGCGCCTCTAAACAGCCAATTGTGCAACCAAAATTACTTCTTCAGCAAGACAGGGAAACACCTAATGCAAAGCCATTTAAGTATAAAGGAGTGCTCCTTGATTACCAGCCATTAAGGTTTTTGGATAGTTACATATTGGCTTGTAGACAAATACTGTTCAGGCAGAAAACCAATAGCCCAATAAACAGCATAATGTTGTCCTTGGTTGAGAGAGGTAGCAATTTTCGGAATCAATACAAAGTACGGAAGCACAGGGCAAATTTACAAGTATGAATCTATGTAGTGACAATAAAATGCAGAGAACAATGACCAAATCTGTAGTACAAGTTCACTACCAAACATCTCTCTACTGAGACTGCAAATTGGAAAATTGCAGGAATTGTACGTTAGTCACCAGATTGTGCGATTGGGTCATGTTAATAAAATTGGACATCATACCTTATGCTGATCCAACTAAGTTTAGTTTTGACTTTGGGAAATCATATTGCACTGTTTTATACCTCACAGAGTTACTCATCATCTCAGTTCCATTTAGCCTATCAACATAACCTTCTGGTTCTCCCTCATACGTCTACATATGGATTAAATCTCACAATAAGGTGTTGGGTAGGTAGGATGGAGATGGAGAGTGGGTTGTGAATGTTAGGTTATTGAATTTATTCATCACTGAGACAGAGATTTTTGAACAGTAAGGAAATCAAATGATGTCCAAGGAATCAATGGGGGGGGGGGGGGGGGGGGGAGGCTGACGCTCAACGGCTATGGGAGGACTTGCATGCCATCACATCCTACAAAGCAAAACCAGGCAGCATGTCGCAATGATGCATCACTTCCAAATGAGCTGAATGCCTTCCATGTATGCTTTGAAAGGGAGAACAATGACACACTCACATGTGAGGTGGTGCATTTGGGGAAGTCTAACAAGGGCAAGACCTACACAGTGATTGTGGAGCAGAGGGATATGGGAGTACAGGTACATGGTTCCTTGAAAGTAGCATCACAAATGGTCACAAATGCTTTTGGCACATAGGCCATCATCAGAGCAGAGAATTGAGTATCGAAGTTGGGAGGTCATGTTACAGCTGGAAAAGGTGCAGAGAAGATTTTCGAGGATGTTGCCAGAACTTGAGGGCCTGAGCTATAGGGATAGGTTGAGCAGGCTAGGACTTTATTCCTTGATGCACAGGAGGATGAGGGGTGATTTTATAGAGGTGTACAAAATCATGAGAGGAAAAGTGGGGTAAAGGCACTGAGCCTTTTGGGCAACTTGGTGAATCGAGAACCAGAGGACATAGGTTTAAGGTGAGGGGAAGCTTATTTACACAAAGGATGGTGGGTATAAGGAATGAACAGCTATGTTACTATCATAACATTTAAGAGACATTGGGATAGATACATTGATAGGATAGGGTTAAAGGATCATGGGCCAAGCATGGGCAGGTGGTACCAGTGTTGATGGGGCATGTTGATCGGCATGGGTAAGTTGGGCCGATGTGCCTAGTTTACCGCTGTGTGACTCTATGTCTATGAGCTCCATTTGACCAATTGAATTACCCTTCAGCAAACAGAAGAAACACATGCTATATCATTTAAACCTGCAGAAAGCGTGTGACCCTTTTAATTTGCAATGACTCTCCTTTAGGAGTTACAGGGGCTTGGGAATAAACAATTAGGCCAAATCCTGATGATCCATTAAGAACAACTTTGTATGTTTGAAATTAGCCTACATCACGCTGATAAAAAAAACAACCTCATGATGACGTTTTATCTTTCATACAGGGGATTGTGTCAATATTATACATCTCTGAACTGTAGCATTATGGAAATGTAAACTGGTGCATTTTTTTAAAAAAAGCAGATATTTCAGAACCTACGAGTAAAAAATATTAAATCTCACACCATACGTAAAATAAGGATAAAATATTTGTAAAGAACATAAATGCCGGACATTTCTCTGTCAACTATTTTAATAGTATTGTTAATCAATTTAAATAGCTTTACACCTCTGGTGAAGTAGCAGGCAATTGGCATGTGGATATGATAATGCTCGTCAACTAATATCGCCAAAGGTAATGTTGGCTTACAAAAATCTTACCTTACTCCTGAATGTTTCAAAGGTCCCATCATTATCCAAGGAAGATACTTTAAAGGCCTCACAACCTTTTCTGCTTTCACAACATACTGATTGTACATTGTACTGCATTGTGGTACTGATTCAAAGAAGGTGGGAAGGTGACGATCTAAACAATTGTAAAGACAATTATTTGAAAAGCAGCAATATCTTCCTCCTTGTCCATAAAGTGGCAGGAAAACAGTTAGTCATGCAGTGATATATTGACAGTGCTAGCTTTGGAAAACTTTAGTGTAATTACTGGACATTTACTTTCATTTGGTAGAGTGTGTTTTAATAAAATTTCAATTAACTGAGGATATAAAAAAGTAAAGTGTGATGGCCTGGCAATTCTATTATGTATTACAACATTAATGTGCATAACTTGATAGAATTTAATCAGAAAATCTAAAGCCCATCAAGTACTCTCTTCATTTTGAGCACAGACACAAAATTGCTTCAGGGATCTCCCAAGTGTGGCAACCATACACATGAGGAGACCAAAACATGCGTAACAGCATCTAACACTTATTTGGATAGCATCTCCGCAATCTTTGCACTCACACCCATGACCCATCACAGTGGACGTTAACCTGGCCAAAGGGAATCTAACCAATTAGACCCAAATCCTTGACATTTGGCAATTGAATTGACTCACTAAGCAATCACCCTCACTTCTGCTTTCACTTGGTGCCGTGGTACCCAAAATAGGCAATGAATTTTGCTATTCTCAACAACACCTTGATCCTCGTCCATGTTAGTAGCGGTGGGTCTTTGAACTGGCTCATTCTGCCTATTTCATGTGCACCACCTAGAGGACAATAGTTTCCAAGCCAAAAAATGACCAAAAATTGTGATTCTTGGCCGCAATTCTGTAACATTTTGAGTTTCGGTGTAATATGTCTTTTGAAACATATTTTCAGAAAAACTGAAAGTATCGATTCAGCAAATTAACATATTTAGTTCTATGAAAGAGTGTATCTGTCATCAAATTAAATGATGTTTATTGCAACAAATGATAGTTTTATAAAAGACAAAGTTCTCCTGGGTAGAAGAACAGGAACAGTTCAGTGGAAGAAGGAATGTGAGTTGGAGTAATTGGGGGATCAGCTGCATTTTCACCATGTGAATTATTTTCCCTTCAGCAAATCTACTGTCCAGCCTTCGTCAATTCACTTAGAGATTTCAGCTTATCTTAGGAGTAAGAGTAAGACTGTTTCATTGTCTTATGTCCTGAAATGGAACAATGAGATTATTTCTTACAGCAGCACAACCATATGTGTAAACATAGTATTTTGTAAACACCATCGTACATAACAAAAAATAAGTTCAGTAGATAAAAAAATAAAGAAAAATAGTGCAAAGACAAAACCGATAAAAACAGTGCCGTCCAAGTTTCTGCAGTTCAGAGGCTAGTTTGAGGTTTTAATGTTTAATAGTCTGATTGTTGTTTGAAATAAACTGCCCCTGAATCTGGACCTTACAGTTTTCAGGCTCCTGTACCTTTGTCCTGATAGCAGGAGTGAGATGACAGCCTCACCAGGGTCATGTAGGTCCCCGATGATGCTGGCTTCCTTTTTTGAGGCAGCGACTCCTGTAGATCCCTTTGATGTCAGGTTAAAGATGGGAGATCAGGACCCGACGGATTGGACAGTGTTCATCACTTTTTGCAATTGTTTTGTTGCCTTAACGTTAGAGGGTGTCCACCACTGGTGGGTCCAGATAGATTCTGTACCTGACTTTTGGAAAGACCATGAAAGGATTATCTGCAAAGTCTTTTGATCTAAAAAACAGTTGGTTACCTTAATTATTTTTTTTTCCCAATCCAGAATGAAATGTTGTAATTTACCTTCATCTCTACACACCTGTGCCTTTCAGACATGACATAGATGTGAGTGTTGCAGACTCATATGTGGTAATTACTCCATCCCTTCTCAGTGGACCCAAGGCATTTAGAAGCATCATTATGATGGTCTTACTGCGTTGCAGTCTTGCTAATAATGTAGGTCTGCTGGTGTTTTGGAGCCCAACATTTTACCAGAAAAAGTAGATTGCCATTATAAAAGAAGATTTTTTATTCAAGTTCTATCAGTAAATTTCAGCACTAAGGATGTTGGCCGTAGTGCATTTAATCAGGAGTTTGTAATAAGAAAAATGTGAGCTGATTTGATGAAGATTTCTGCGGTGAGAACTCAAGTTGGCTGTAAGAAACTTTTTGCTTCCTCATTAACGTTAAAATGAAATGTGCATTTATCTGATATCTGGTCATATTTCTTGGAAATTGTTCAAGCGTATTCAGTCTGGGCACTAAAAAGACAATAGCAAAATGTGTAATAACATGTTCCCAGGTGGATGAAGAAAGCTGGCATCCACATTAGGAGAGCTTCTTCTTTAGGATAATACCAAGGAATCTCCAAATCTTTTCAGCCTGGTTCTTTTTTTTTGTTATACTCTCTAATTATCTTTTAAGGTTAATTTTAAATTAGCTCTTCATCTCTGAATTTCCAAAGGAAAATACATCATCTGCTGCCATTTCTCTAGAGCAAGTTAATTGATGCTGAGCATATCATCTTGTCTCACACCCAGGAGCCTGTGGTATTCACAGTTGCCATTAATAAAGGCAGGTCTGAAGCAAACATCTCTCACTTTTGATTGTTTGCAGTACATATGTAATTTAATGTAGTCAAGGTTAGTGTGCTCCACAAAGCACAAAAAGTACCGGAGGAACTCAGTTGGTCAGGCAGCATCTGGGGAGGGAATGGACTGGTGATGTTTTGGGTCGGGACTCTTCTTCAGGTTCCTCCAACAGTTTGTGTTTTGCTCAAGATTCTAGCATAAGCAGTTCCTCTGATCTCCAATTTAAGGGCGTGTCCCACTTTCACAA
Source organism: Okamejei kenojei (assembly GCA_035221665.1). Classification (NCBI taxonomy): domain Eukaryota; kingdom Metazoa; phylum Chordata; class Chondrichthyes; order Rajiformes; family Rajidae; genus Okamejei; species Okamejei kenojei. The sequence continues at coordinate 18,773,885 of CM069134.1, forward strand.
CCTTTTTTACTCATGGACATTTTTCATCATGCTAGAAAAAACACCCCGACCTACTTGATGCCACCAGTACCTATGACAAGCATCACGGCCTGCTACGACCTACCTACGACCTCCTACGACCTCATGACGACCTTGCTGCGAGTATGAGTCAAGGGCAAACTCGGCAGAGGTCGTGAATTAGGTCGTGAAAGTGGGACAGGCCCTTTACTATATTCATTTGGTACACCAGTCGCTAATCTCCCATGGCCTTGGACTGGCAATTAATGTAGCAGGAGCTATAACATGTGGCGTTGTTCACCCAAAGGCTTCATTAAAGCTGCCATGTAGGATGGCATAATCAAAAAGGGCCACTTTTCAACATAATTGTATAAGGGGTAAGAGCGTTGTAAAAACAAGCCTGAAGGCTTTGTGTCTCAATGCAAGGAGCATTCATAATAAGGTGGATGAGTTGAACGTGCAGATAGCTATTAATGATTATGATATAGTTGGGATCATGGAGACATGGCTCCAGGGTGACATAGATTGGGAGCTGAAAATCCCTCTTGAATATTGAATAGGGATATTCAATATTCAAGAGGGATAGAGAGAAAGGAAAATGAGGTGGGGTAGTGTTGCTGGTTAGAGAGGAGATTAACGCAATGGAAAAGAAGGACATTAGCTTGGAGGATGTGGAATCGGTATGGGTAGAGCTGCGAAACACTAAGGGGCAGAAAACGCTGGTGGGTGTTGTGTACAGGCCCCCTAACAGTAGTAATGAAGTTGGGGATGGTATCAAGCAGGAAATTAGAAATGCGTGCGACAAAGGCAAAACAGTTATAATGGGTGACTTCAATCTACATATAGAATGGGTGAATCAAATTGGCAGGGGTGCTGAGGAAGAGGATTTTTTGGAATGTATGCGGGATAGTTATCTAAATCAACATGTAGAGGAACCAACAAGAGAACAGGCTATTTTAGACTGGGTTTTGAGTAATGAGGAAGGGGTAGTTAGCAGTCTTGTTGTACGTGCCCCCTTGGGCAAGGGTGAGCATAATATGGTTGAGTTCTTCATTAGGATGGAGAGTGACATTGTTAATTCAGAAACAATGGTTCTGAACTTAAAGAAAGGTAACTTTGAGGGTATGAGACGTGAATTGGCCAAGATTGTCTGGCAATTAATTCTAAAAGGGTTGACGGTGGATATGCAATGGAAGACATTTAAAGACTGCATGGATGAACTACAAAAATTGTTTATCCCAGTTTGGCAAAAGAATAAATCAGGGAAGGTAGTGCATCCGTGGATAACAAGGGAAATCAGGGATAGTGTCAAAGCAAAGGATGATGCGTACAAAGTAGCCAGAAAAAGCAGCATACCAGAGGACGGGGAGAAATTCAGAGACCAGCAGAGGAGGACAAAGGGCTTAATTAGGAAAGGAAAAATAGATTATGAAAGAAAACTGGCAGGGAACATAAAAACTGACTGCAAAAGTTTTTATAGATATGTGAAGGGAAAGAGATTAGTTAAAACAAACGTAGGTCCCTTGCAGTCAGAAACAGGTGAGTTGATCATGGGGAACAAGGATATGGCGGACCAATTGAATAACTACTTTGGTTCCGTCTTCACTAAGGAAGACATAAATAATCTGCCATAAATAGCAGGGGACCGCGGGTCAAAGGAGGAATTGAGTGAAATCCAGGTTAGCCGGGAAGTGGTGTTGGGTAAATTGAATGGATTAAAGGCCGATAAATCCCCAGGGTCAGATAGGCTGCATCCCAGAGCTCCGGAAATAGTGGATGCATTAGTGATAATCTTTCAAAACTCTCTAGATTCTGGAGTAGTTCCTGAGGATTGGCGGGTAACAAACGTAACCCCTCTTTTTAAGAAGGGAGGGAGAGAGAAAACGGGGAATTACAGACCAGTTCGTCTAACATCGGTAGTGGGGAAACTGCTAGAGTCAGTTACTAAAGATGGGATAGCAGCACATTTGGAAAGTGGTGAAATCATTGGACAAAGTCAGCATGGATTTACGAAAGGTAAATCATGTCTGACGAATCTTGTGGAATTTTTCGAGGATGTAACTAGTAGAGTGGATAAGGGAGAACCAGTGGATGTGGTGTATCTGGACTTCCAGAAGGATTTCGACAAGGTCCCACATAAGAGATTAGTATACAAACTTAACACAGACGGCATTGGGGGTTCAGTATTGATGTGGATAGAGAACTGGCTGGCAAACAGGAAGCAAAGAGTAGGAGTAAACGGGTCCTTTTCACAATGGCAGGCAGTGACTAGTGGGGTACCCCAAGGCTCAGTGCTGGGACCCCAGCTATTTACAATATATATTAGTGATCTGGATGAGGGAATTGAAGGCAATATCTCCAAGTTTGCGGGTGACACTAAGCTGGGGGGCAGTGTTAGCTGTGAGGAGGATGGTAGGAGACTGCAAGGTGACTTGGATAGGCTGGGTGAGTGGGCAAATGTTTGGCAGATGCAGTATAATGTTGATAAATGTGAGGTTATCCACTTTGGTGGCAAAAACAGGAAAGCTGACTATTATCTAAATGGTGGCCGATTAGGAAAAGGGGAGATACAGCGAGACCTGGGTGTCATAGTACACCAGTCATTGAAAGTAGGCATGCAGGCGCAGCAGGCAGTGAAGAAAGCGAATGGTATGTTAGCTTTCATAGCAAAAGGATTTGAGTATAGGAGCAGGGAGGTTCTACTTCAGTTGTACAGGGTCTTGGTGAGACCACACCTGGAGTATTGCGTACAGTTTTGGTCTCCAAATCTGAGGAAGGACATTATTGCCATAGAGGGAGTGCAGAGAAGGTTCACCAGACTGATTCCTGGGATGTCAGGGCTGTCTTATGAAGAAAGACTGGTTAGACTCGGTTTATACTCTCTAGAATTTAGGAGATTGAGAGGGGATCTTGTAGGAACTTACAAAATTCTTAAGGGGTTGGACAGGCTAGATGCAGGAAGATTGTTTCCGATGTTGGGGAAGTCCAGGACAAGGAGTCACAGCTTAAGGATAAGGGGGAAATCCTTTAATACCGAGATGAGAAAGACTTTTTTCACACAGAGAGTGGTGAGTCTCTGGAACTCACTGCCACAGAGGGTAGTTGACGCCATTTCATTGGCTATATTTAAGAGGGAGTTAGATGTAGCCCTTGTGGCTAAGGGGATCAGAGGGTATGGAGAGAAGGCAGGTACGGGATACTGAGTTGGATGATCAGCTATGATCATATTGAATGGCGGTGCAGGCTCGAAGGGCTGAATGGCCTACTCCTGCACCTAATTTCTATGTTTCTATGTTAACCACAACACGTGTACAAACTGCTTTAGTACTCACTGTTCACATCCCTATTACCACGTCGATGCTTCCGGACACTGCGGGCTACAACACCATCAGAACAAAACAGGATTAGGAAGACAAAGAAGCTTGGAAAACCTGGCAGGAAATAACCAAAATATAAAGTTAAAAGAGATTACAGTTAGGAGATGCTATTATTAAATGCTAATGGTCAACGCAAATATACATCAAAAATAGGAATATAACCAGTTATTAATGTAGCATTTTTTTCCATGCAGATTAATGGCCATCCTGATTGGAAGGAATTTGACAATGTAACAAATGTTCTCCCTGATTTTTGCAAGGTTGTCGCCAGGACACAAGGACTAAAAGAAGAAGTTTTGCAGGCTCCGACTTTATTTCACGGAGCTCATTGTGAGAGTACTTTCACCAGAAGTACTGCAATGGATCAAGATGATGGATCACCACCATATCCCATGGGTAATTAGGGATTAGCCTTGCTAACAACACCCAAATATACAAAAAGGACAAAATGAGAAAAAAATATTGTAAATAAATGTGCATCTTATTTTTTTTTCAGAGCTGAGAGTGCGGCCAATTAAATTCAGACCTACTCCTTACTTGGAATAGAATGCAATAATTGAACAGTTAATAGGATTGAGCTGGCAACTGTTCCAAATGGCAGCTACAACTCTTATCACAATACCAGTTTCCAACAATTATTGGGTATGAATTTACGTATCTTCTGTCCCAATGAAAGATGGCATTAGAACAGCTATAAATTGCCTTCCAGGGAGAGAAAGGCTTAAATATGGAAAACAGTGAATGTGCTTTCACCAACATCTACCAGCCACATCACAGCAGTATGTATTTTTGGAATAAAGAATAGCTTTAAAACACAGGTTTGGATCTAATTTCTTTATAGCCAGATCAGACAGTCTACAAGTGGGTCTCGACCCGAAACGTCATCCATTCCTTCTCTCCAGAGAGGCTGCCTGTCCCGCTGAGTTACTCCAGCTTTTAGTGTGTATCTTTGGTTTAAACCAGCATCTGCAGTTCCTTCCTACACATTTAGTCTACAAGTGGGGATGTTTTTAAACAGTTGATCTCTTCACAAAGTCTGACTGAGCCAGTAGGAGCTCGTTGTGCCAACATCAGGAGAGTCATTGGGCAGGAACAGAGTTTTGCTAATTTGTGGATAGGATTCTGTGTAATTTAGTGAGTTTCTCCTTTCGAGGAGACAATTTATCAGACTGTCATCAGGCAGAGAGACTGAATCATGGAGGTTTTCTCAATAGGAGGCACATGTTTACTCCACCCAACAATTTCCGACACAACAAATTGAATGAATAAAATACTTCAGATGGCAGAAATGTGAACACCAGAAAACACTGGGAATGGTCCGAGACTCTAAATGAGAGACAAAACATGAACATAGAACATAGAATAGACCCTTCAGCCCACAATGTCTGTCGAACATGATAATGTCAAATATTAAATTACTCTGCATTGACGATATATAGCCCTCCATTCCATTAATGTGCCAAGTTTCCATGTATCCAAAGAGAGTCATAAAGTTAAAGTAGAGAGTAGAAAGTAGAGAGTAGAAAGAACTTTAAGCAAGTACATAGCAGTGCTATATAAGGAACCAAGAGAATCTGCAAGCGGGAATAGTAGTGCAGCGGTAGAGTTGCTGCCTTACAGCGCCAGAACCCAGGGTTTGATCCTGACTACGGAGTTTATATGTGCTCCTTGTGACTGCGTGGGTTTTCTCCGGGTGCTCCAGGTTCCTCCCAGACGTGCAGGCTTCGTAGGTTAATTGGCTTCAGTAAATTGTCCCTAGTGTGTAGGATAGAACTAGTGAACAGGTGATTGCTGGTCGGTGCGGACTCAGTAGGCCGAAGGGCCTGTTTCCATGCTGTATCTCTAAAAATTAAAAACAGGTTGCTGCTCACCTAGCACTTTAATTCTCCACCTTCGTCCACTGTGGCCTCTCTGCCTTCCATACAGTTCCATTAAGGTCGAGGAGAACCATCTCATCTTTCCATTAAGTATACTCCAGCTAGGGGAGTCACTACTGAATTCAATGATTCCCACTATTTCAGTTACACCCCTGAGACCCATCTTTTGCTTCTGTTTCGTCACATTATTTTCACCTTTAATATTTTAGGTTCCAAAGGTCAAGATAAATGAGTTATTTATATTCCATCCTAATTTCGTAGGCCCTTTAAGTATCCCTGCCAAAACCATGACATGTTAGAGATTGATGCATCCAAGGAATAGTCATAGAGTCATACATCATGGTAATATTCTCTATGGCCCAATTTGTTCATGTCGATCAAGCTATCTATTCAAGCTAGTCCCATTTGCTGTATCCCTCTAAACCTTTTGTATCTACATTCATGTCCACACATCTTTTAAACATTCTCATAGAAGCCACATCTACAGCTTCCTCATTCCATATATCCACTACCCTATGTGTGAAAAAGCTGCCCCTCAAGGCCTTTTTAATTCTTTACCTTTTCACCTTAAACCTGTGTCCTCTAGTTTTAGGCGCCTACCCTTGGAAAAAAGACTGCAATAATCCACCGTATTTAAGCCCCTGGTAATATTATATACCTTTATAAGATAACCTCTCAATCTCCTACATTCACGGGGAAATAGTCCCAGTCCATCCAGCCTCCCTTTATAACTTAAGCCATTGCAAATGTTCTGAATATATATTTAAGTTTTGCTTTGTACAATTTTAAGGCGTGGCATAGATGTTTTCTTGGCCATCTGGTGATATGATATAAGACTCTTCAAACTCCCAGACTGCCAGTACTTTCAGGGCTGTACTGCTGCACTCGCTTTTGGGGGTGGCACGGTGTGCAACGGTAGTTGCTGCCTTCACAGCGCCAGTGACCTGTGTTCGATCCTGACTACGGATGCTGCCTGTATGGAGTTTGTACGTTCTCCCCGTGACCTGCGCGGGTTTTCTCCATGCTCCGGTTTCTTTCCACTCTCCAAAGACGTACGGGTTTGTAGGCTAATTGGCTTGGTATAATTGTAAATTGTCCCTTAGTGTGTCTAGGGCAGTGTTAATGTGTGGGGATCGTTGATCAGTGTGGAATCGGTGGTCTGAAGGGCCTGTTTCCGCTCTGTACCTCTGAACTAAACTAAACAGGAGATTTCAAGCTTCATCTCCAAAGGTTGGTAAAGGATATAAAAAAAGAGTAAAACTGAAAGAAAGAAATGGGAGAAATAAGACAAAAAAGGCATACAGGAGAGCAAAGTTTATATTTCTGCAAGGCAGGCAATGCCTTGGGTTTGACTGATCATGTACTTGTTAGTGCAGACACATGGAACCCATCTGATGTTCAGTGAGTTTAAAGAAGGAACTATGGCTTTAGAGAAAGTAAGCACAGAAATACATGATAACACACAAAAAAAGGAGGGCTCTTGGAATAAAGAATGGCGAGTATCTGGAGTCTAGAAGATTGAGAAACAAGTTCATTGTAATGTAAAAAATCACAAGGGACTTGATATGTTAGATGGGGACGGGGACCTGGCTCGGTGTGTAGAACAGGACAGCACAATCAAAAAATAACGGGCAACTGTTCAGAACAGATTTTAGGAGTAATTTCTTCATCCAGGTGGTGTTGGGTCTTTAGAACTATCCTAGAGGAGATGTGGATACTCAGTTGCTAAATCTGTGCAAGACAGAGGTTGATGAATTGTCAGCTATTAAGGCAAACGAGCGATATGAATTTGGTACAGGAAATGAAAGAGCAGGCACAAGGGGCCAAATGGCCAACACTCTGTGTGGTTTTGTTAACATGTTCAATAATTGTGCCACCTCTGACAAATGATGACCAGTCAAGCAATCAATCAAATGAATGAAGAGTGGGTCTGCTGAATGGCAATACAGGATGAAATAAATCAGTACATGAAGCAAAGTACTGAATAGCAAACACATATGCACATAAATAGTGCCTTTTATGACCTCTGCACATCCAAAAGCACTTCACACCCAATTAACATAAAACATTTTTAAAAATCAGCATCGGAACAGGCCCATCAGCCCACAATGTTTCTGCTGACCATGATGCCAAATTAATCAAATCCCAGCTGTCTATACTTGTTCTGTATCGCACATTCCCAACCTGTTCATGTGCAAGTCCAAGTGCCTGAGCGCCTCTTAAATGTTGCTGTCGTATCTGCTTCCACCACCACCCCTAGACACGGACCACATTGTGTGTGAAAAATCCTTTGCACTTGTGTCTGTAGAGATGATGCAGCTGAAAGTACATGGGCTGGTACATCCATCGCGTCTCACGGCCTTTGATCCTGCTGGAGCTTAACGGGGCAGGACACAGCTGTCTAAAGTGATCCTGCAGTCCCAAGTCATGTCTGGCTATGACCAGACAGGTTGGAGAATGCTGATCTTCGCCTGGAAACCAACTATTCTCGCCTTACATTCCTCTAACATTCACTACCTCGTTTAAAGGGAATGGTCTTTTTTTTTTAAGAGTTTCCCTTGAGGTCCCAGTCTAAGCTTGAAATTCCAGAAGCAGTAACCTATATCCCCTTCAGCACAATCCCAGTGTTTCCCTGACAGTCAAGAACACAAGTGTTTAAGAAGGAACTGCAGATGCTGGAAAATCGAAGGTAGACAAAAGTGCTGGAGAAACTCAGCGGGTGCAGCAGCATCTATGGAGCGAAGGAAATATGCAACGCTTCGGTCTGAAGAAGGGTTTCGGCCCGAAACGTTGCCTATTTTCTTCGCTCCATAGATGCTGCTGCACCCGCTGAGTTTCTCCAGCACTTTTGTCTACCGTCAAGAACACAAGAATGCCTTCACAGAGGCTTTAGATTCTCGTTCAGTGGCAGGTGGAGATTACTCATGGCATCCTGGTGCGGTAGGGCAACAGTTCTGTGGCTGACAAGAAGGCTCTGCAGAGAGTCATCAACACAGCCCAGAAGATCACCAACACACACCTGCCTGCCCTGGAAGAGATCTATAGCTCTCGTTGCCTGCGGAAGGCATCAGGCATTCTAAAGGACTCATCTCATCCCGCAAATCGCTTGTTTGCCCTTTGTCCCCCAGGAAAGCGTTGCAGGTCCATCAAATCGCACACCACAAGATTAACAACCAGTTTCTAACACAAGGCCATCACCACTCTGAACAATGCACTGGACACTCAGTCCCCTATAGCCAATATTTTTGGTACTGCCACAACACTATACTGTGAAATATTGCACATTCTGACCTGACAACGTTTTTCTTGCCGTTTTTGTTGTTTCCATTGTCGTTATTATTTATCTGATAGGTTGGAGCTCCATTCGAGCAGTGCGCCTGAAATTTCGTTGTATGTATTTACAATGACAATGAAGTGTATTATTGTTATTATTCAAAATGTCTTTTAAATCTTAGGAATTTACAGTGCAAAGCCCAACAGATGCAACTTAAATAATACCGGCTGCATTCATTCACCTTTACTGTTTATTCTAATTGTGCATTGTACGAAATGTATTAATCTATCTTTTACTGTAGATGCTGTCACGTGAGTGACTACGTGAAGAACCCGCCTCACGCTGGCAACGGCATGACGTCAACGCTGACGGCGCGAGGAGGAGCTGCAGTAAGGAGCAGCTCCTCGGCAGCGGTCGGAACGGCCCGCAGGTAAGTGCAGTTAGACCGGGGCGTTTTTTAGGTTACGCTGGGTGGCTCCAGCAAAACGAAACCAAAAGAAAAAATTTAGAGCCACGTTAACGTGCTGATTGAGCACTGATTATTAAAGAAAAATGGATAATCGGGAAAGACGTTTTCGCGGGTAAAAAGATGTTCCGGGGTGAAAGTAAAAATACGGGACGCGAAGTTAGTGCGGACCCGGTTCCGATACCGTTGGCCGCTGATGTACCCGATAGTGAGTTTCCAGATTCTCCAGAACTAATAACCACGGAGGAAAATGTTCCTAAAAATGCAAAAAGAAATCTGAGAGGCCCGTGGTTTCTGATGACTCTGATATTGAAAGACCTCCAGACAATAAAACTATGTGGCTAAAAATGGAGCATATGGAGAAAGTTCTCCAAACAATAATGAGACAAGGGTCAGAGTACCCAGATGAATCCCAAAAAATCCCTGAGGGGTTTGAATATGATGAATATGGCTGTGGGCCAAGTTGGGAATATGATACTCCGGACCCAGGATTTGGGCTGGAAGAAGTCTCATGGGATGATATCCCAATTGATTTAGGGCTGCAGAAGGCAGACCCTGCTGGTGGCTATATGGCTTTTGAAAGCACACCACAAAGTAAAAAGAAAAGGCCTAATGTGCCTGGGATAGCACAAGAGTTTGCTATATCTGAAGGAAGTGGTGAGGCTATGGAAGAAATCCTAGCTGCAAACATAAATTATATGGTATCTCACCAACTTCACAATTCTGTGATGAATGAAACATCAGAATTATATAAAGCTCCAAGAAATTGTGCCTCATTGGAAGTACCTACGGTGAATCCGATGATATGGACGTCTATGACTCCAAGTATGAGAGCCCTAGAAGTGAAGTTTCAAAAGGTGCTCAAATTAATTTCTGCCGCCATTACGGCCTATGGCAGGCAAATGGAGAATCTGGAAACGGAAAAGATTCAAAAGGATACTTTGGGTTTATTGTGTAATTCATTCTATGAAATTAATTGCATGAGGAAAACGGCGATTCGGCCCATATTTCACCCTAGATTTGCAAGCCTGTGTCAAGAAAGTGGAGTTCAAGCTCCTGGGTATTTGTTTGGAGAAAATCTGCCGAAACAGCTGAAAGAGTTGAATGACGAAGCTAAATATTTTAGCAATGTTAAACCTTTTTGTTTTTGGACAAAGAAGGGGTTTTTTCGACCCGAAGAGGTTTCGATTTCCATTATAGAAGCAGAAGTTTGTCACGAAAATACTATCGTGCTGTGCAGGCAAGTGCTTCCCTGTATTCGGGAAGAAGGAGACCACCACGCTCATACGGAGAGGTTATTAAAGACTTATATACTTAAAGAAACTGTGGATGACCCTCCAGTTGGAGGGAGATTGCAAAAATTTTATAATGCCTGGCTTAACATTACTTCTGATCGATATGTATTACAAGCAGTTTCAGGAGCCATTATTATTTTTAAAGAAGGGGTTAATCCTCCTGTACAGAATAGACCTGCTTATGCTTATGTGTTTTCTGCAGAGGAAAGAATGGAGATTAATGTGGAAATTGACAAATTATCTGGAAAAGGCGTAATTGAAAAGACTTATGAACATAAGCATCAATTTGTCTCTAATATATTTCGAAGAGATAAAAAAGATGGTGGTTGCAGAATTATTCTGGACCTTACAGATCTGAATAAGTTTGTAGAATACAAACATTTTAAGATGGAGACATTCAGTACTGCAAAATATCTTATCTCAGCAGGGTGTTATATGGCTAAGATTGATTTGAAGGATGCCTATTATTTCTGTAGCAATTCATCAATGCTTCAGGAGGTATTTAAAATTTAATTGGCTGGGGCAATTATGGCAGTTTAAAGCTTTACCAAATGGATTGAGTTTGGATCCTAGACTCTTTGCAAAACTGTTGAAACCAGTTTTAGCCCAATTAAGAGCACAGAAACACATTGTTATGGCTTATCTGGATGATATTCTGATCATTAGTGATACTCAAGAGTCAGCTGAGAACTCAGTTTCAGTTACTATAGCTTTCTTTGAAAAGCTAGGGTTTTGATTCATCCAATTAAGTCCCAGCTGCAGCTAGCACAATCAATTAACTTTTTGGGGTTTGTAATTAACTCAGTGACTATGTTAGTTACTTTGCCAACAGAGAAGGCCAATGACATCTTGATGACTTGTAATTACCTCATTCACAAACCTTATCCCTCCATCCGAGAAGTGGCGAAAACCATTGGGAAACTGGTAGCAGCATTTCCGGCAGTGGAATTTGGTCCATTACATTATCAAAATCTTCAAAGGGACAAAATAAGGGCTCTTAAAGAGAAGGCAGGTCACTTTGACAGGCCTATGCAATTAACAAAAGAAGCCGTGTTGGAATTACAATGGGTGGGTTGAAAATGTCCCACAAGCTGCTAAGAATATCATGATTAAACAACCTGAAATGGTTTTACAAACGGATGCTAGTGCTCTCGGATGGGGGGCTACAGATTCGTCCTCCAGTTGTGGAGGTAGATGGAAAGCTCAAGAAGAAGCGTTTCTTCAAGTTTATGGTATTAACTATTTGGAGTTATTGGGTGCTTTTTATGGACTTAAAGCATATTGTTGTGCTAAACAAGGTCTACATGTGTTAATACAGTTAGACAATAAAACGGCGGTTGCATACATTAATCACATGGGGGGAGTTAGGTCAGTATCATGTGATTGTCTGGCCAATGAGATATGGCAATGGTGTATTGGTCGCCAAATATGGATTTCAGCAAGCTACATTCCGGGTAAGGACAATGTGGTAGCAGATGAAAGGTCCAGGATTTTTAAAGATAATACGGAATGGATGCTTAAGCCAGCAATATTTAAGAATATTGTAAACCAATTTGGGTTGCCAGAAATAGATTTGTTTGCATCTAGGCTTAATCATCAGTTGCCTACTTATGTGTCTTGGGAACACGATCCAGATGCAGTAGCAGTAGATGCTTTTTCATTACACTGGGGAAAGATGTTCTTTTATGCTTTTCCACCATTTGCTTTGATTCAGAGATGCCCGAAGAAGGTAGAACAAGATTCTGCTTCTGGATTGTTGGTAGTTCCAAATTGGCCAACACAACCTTGGTTCCCAGTAATGCTGAATATGATTAAAGAACCATATATGTCGATTCCTAACTGTAGTGATATCTTGACTAATCCGGTAACTAAAGAGATTTACCCATTGTATGCATATATGAATTTGTTAATCTGCAGGTTTTGACCAGACCACTACAGGAGCTGGGATTGTCGGACCAAACTATGAAAGTTATGGTTGCATCATGGCGCAATAGCACACAAAAGCAATATATGACACATATTAAGAAATGGGAAGACTTTTGCACACAGTCAAATATTTCTTATGATACTGTAAATATTGCAAATGTTTTGGAATTCCTTGCCAATTTGCATTTTTCAGCAACATTTAAGTTACAGTGCCATTAACACTGCACGCAGTGCCTTGTCGTCCTATTTAGGGCTTATGACTGATCAGAGATCAATTGGGTCGCATCCATTAATATCTAGATTCATGAAAGGAATCTTTAATATTAATCCACCCAAACCAAGATACACAGAGATTTGGGAAGTGAGCATTGTACTTACGCTACTTAGACAATGGACTCCAATTGAAGGGTTGACATTGGAAAGATTGACATTGAAATTAGTCATGTTAATGTCACTGGTCTCAGCTCAAAGAGTGCAAACTTTACAAATGTTGCGTTTAGACTGTATGCATGTGACTACAGATAATGTTGTGTTCTATGCTTACGAGTTGATCAAACAAAGCAGACCAGGGAGATCTGGAACAAAGGTAACCTTTCAAGCTTATCATATTGATCCTACTTTGTGTGTGGTTAAACATTAGAACAAATATATTAAAGTTACTGACACCCTTTGAGGAAATGAAAAAGCGTTAATGGTTACGCACAAAAAACCACACACAAAAGCTTCAGTTCAAACTATCTCAAAATGGTTGAAACAGGTGTTGGTTTTAGTGGGACTAGACACTGATGTGTTCAAATCTCACTCCACCAGGGCGGCAGCTACGTCCGCGGCGAAGGGGCGGGGGACGTGCCTCTCGAGCATATTTTAAAAAGTCGCAGGGTGGAGTAGAGAAGAAACTTTTTCAAAGTTCTACAATAAACCTGTTCACACTATGACAAGCTTTGGACACGCGGTGTTGGGAGCACTATAATCACCTGCTTTGTTTACTATTAATTGCTATAATCAATGGTGTAGTCACTTCTATCTTTTATCACTTGTAATCATTTTCCCTCAGATATAAGGAGGGTTATTATATGGTCTTTAAACCATTAAAAAGTTAATTGTGAAATGATCTAACATTAGTCTGGTTTCTCATGTATGTGTTTACTTAGCCGGACTGTCGTACGGATTGATTCTACGACATAAAAAACACAGAAAGCTTTAAAATCTTCACGTAGTCACTCACATGACTCCGAAGTAAAATAGTAAGATTAAAACAAGAACTTACCAGTTCGAAGTTTGATCGTTATTTTATGAGGAGTTACGATGAGGGATTACGTGCCCTCCGCTCCCACCCTCATAAAATAAATGATCAAATGGTAGTTCTGAGTCTTTTGTGGGCCTTACTATGTTACTCTGGCTTTTGGTGTTCTGTGTTTTTCATGCCGCTGCTTTGAAGTATGCCGTTGCCAGCGTGAGGCGGGTTCTTCACGTAATCCCTCATCGTAACTCCTCATAAAATAACGATCAAACTTCGAACTGGTAAGTTCTTGTTTAATCTTACTATTAATCTATCTTTTACTGTAGATGCTGTAGCGTTAGAGCTACTGCCTAACAACGCCAGAGACCTGGGTACGATCCTGACTACAGGTGCTGGTCTGTACGGAGTCTGTATCATCTCCATGTGACCTGCATGGGTTTTCTCTGAGATCTTCGGTCCCACACTCCAAAGACGTAAAGGTTTGAAGGTTAAATGGCTTGGTATAATTGTAAAATTGTTCCTAGTGTGTGTGGGGTAATGTTAATGTGCGGGAATCGCTGGTCGGCGCGGACTCGGTAGACCGAAAGCCCTGTTTCCGGGCTGAATCTCTAAACAAAACTAAAAACTAAAATATTGATGAACTTACAGCATCTTTTAAGCATTTTCTATTTTTACTTCAAACTGTACTTTGCAGACTGTTGCAAGCATAATTGCATTGAAAGGGTCTGCACGACAGACCATCATTTGATTGTCTGGGTAATAATGAGGTTAATGAAAAGTTATTGGGGTGTGTAGACAGTCCAGAAATGTGGGAGTGTTATGTATGTAAGTGAGCATTAACCATCCCTTTCATAATCTTGTCAGTGGTTACACCCTTATCAGTATTTATCTCCTGGTGTGCTTCTCTTACCTAAATATTCCAAGTGCTGCTAATCAGTGGTTATTTTAGATTCCACGCTTGCGTAAAAGCATGATAACCTTTTTGCCAATTTTATTTTGAAGAATTCGTTTGTTCCCATGTCAGATATGACTGATAAACTTCTCATTACTTAAATAGAGTAAGTAGGACTTGCTTTGCCTGATACTAACAACCTCAAGTAAAACACAAAGTGCTGGAGTAACTCAACGGGTAGGGCAGCATCTCTGGAGGGAATCCATTTCCTGCTCAGAAGCTACATGACCTGCTGAGTTACTCTAGTATTTTGTATCATACTCAGGATTCTAGCATCTGCAATTCCTTGTGTCTCCAGTGACAACTTTACTTTCGATTTTAGAGATACAGCACAGAAACAGGCCCTTCAGCCCACCGGGTCCGTGCCGACCAGCCATCACCCCATACACTATCCTACTCACAAGGGACAATCTACCATTTACAGAAGCCAATTTATCTACAAACTTGTACGTCTTTGGAGTGTGGGGGGAAACCAGAGTACCTGGAGAAAACTCATGTGGTCATGGGGAGAACGTACAAATTCCATGCACACAGCGGCCATAGTCAGGATCGAACACGGCTCTATGGCAACTCCACCGCTACACCATCATGTCGCCCCCAATCGTAGGTTCAGCAGCACAGCCCTGAGAGTACTGGGAGTCTGAACGGATCTGCTTTAGGACAGAGGAATAGCTGTACAAATAATGACCAGGGTCAATCAGTTCACTGTGTACCTTCCCTGTAATCATATTCACGGCTATCAATCCTCTTTTAATTAGCCTACAGCAGGCATTGTAGTAACTGAAGAAAACCTCAATTATGAGAGCTTTGGGAATGAAAGATGCACGTCTTTACCAGCCCGTCCGCAACCTGTTGCCCTCAACCCCATCCAGACTTGCTCCATCCCACACCTAAATTAGGATTATGATTCACTAGGGTCATCTATTGCTGAGTTTCTAAAACATTTGCCTGTTTCGAGGGTGATGGCTGCTTTCCAAATGGCAATCATAATGCTGAGGTAGGTAGGTGCCATTTTAGATTCCCGGACATTCCCTCGATATTGGAATTAAATAGACATTAAAGGTATCAAATTGCTTTTGTGACAAAGGTGGTGCTGGCAGTCTTCTATTGTACAGGGTTCTGCCACCTGGAATCCTCACTCTACTTTCATGAATCCCACTTCCCTGCTCCCCATCAGCATCCCTCCCATCCCATGCATCCCGGTCTGGAATCTACTCCCTGCTGGTCCGCAGCATACCAGGCAGTTTTTATTTTAGTTTAGCTTAGAGATATAGCGCCCGACCAACAATCCCTGCACACTAACACTACCCTACACACACAAGGGACAATTTACACATACACCAAACCAATTAACTACAAACCTGTACGTCTTTGGAGCGTGGGAGGAAACCGAAGATCTCGGAGAAAGCCCACTCAGGTCACGGGGAGAACGTACAAATTCCGTAGTCAGGATCGAACCTGGGTCTCCGGCGCTGCAAGCGCTGAAAGGCAGCAACTCTACTACTGCGCTACCGTGGCTGCCCTTTTCTGGACTTCGTTTTGCTCAGTTCACTGAGCTTCCTGTCTGCTTCACTTAGTGAAATTCAGATTGAAGAAGGTTCTATGATTCTATGATTCCACAGAATCATGCAATAAGTACAGGTGTCACAGAGTGGCCCTCATTAGTCACTATTCTCAATCGGTGATCTGATGATGATGAACATATCACCAGGAGCCAGTATCCAGCGCCATTGAGCAAAGGGCATATCCACACTCCTTAACCAAGTCCAGTTCAGGAACAGCACCTCATATTTTGTTTGAGCAGCTTACACCCTAGAGGTATTCAATATTGACTTCTCTAACTTCAAGTAACCCTTGTTTTCCCTCTCTCCCACCCCTCCCCCTTCCTAGTTCTCCGACCAGTCTGACTGTCCCCCTAATTAAGTTTTATCTCTGTATGCTTCGTGGACACTTTCTCCCAACTAACAATGATTATTCTACATTCTCCTTGAACTTCATCCCCTTTGATGTCTGGTTTTCCCACTTTACACTTCCTTATCTCTGTGTCTCACACTCCCCTGACTCACTGTCTGAAGAAGGGTCTTGACCCGAAACGTCACCCATTCCTTTTATCCCGACATGTTGCCTGTCCCGCTTAGTTACTCCAGCATTTTGCGTCTATCTCCGGTCCAGAATTGCCGGAGGGTTCCTGGGATTGGCTCAGCCTCAACATGGGTCTTGTTTGCCCTGAGGGTCTCATTTGCTGTCCTACACTATTACAGCGGGAGTTTCCTTCAGTTCCCTGCAAAGTTACAGCTTCGGTCAGTGGTACTGAGCTCAGCTTCTGGCTGAAATCTGCACTTGGGCCCAGCATAATTACCTAAAACTATGTTCCTCACAAATAGCCCCTCCCTCTAGACAATTCAAGCATCATATTCATATGATCTAGGCGTGTCCCCTTTAACTGGATTTTTTATTTCATAGGGTGATTAATATAAATATAATAATTTTTTCTGAGAGTTATGTCTGGAGGTGCGATAATATTTACTCAAAAGTGCAAGTTAAGACAAAATTGTTAGATGACAAAATGAAGAAGATGGCTGAAGACCTGAAATGTCACCTATTCTTTTTCTCCAGAGAAGCTGTCTGACCCGTTGAGTTACTCCAGCTTTTTGTGTCTATCTTCCAGAAATTTGTTTTGGTGATTTTTGTTAAGGAACAAATGTTAGCCCGTTAGCCCAAGGAACTCCCTCGTCTTCTGCACTCAATGCCTTGGAATCTGTAACGTCCGTAGGTGGGGCTTTGGTTTTTATTTCGTCAAACTGATGATGCATCTAACAAGGTAGCATTTCCTTGGCACCAGATCAAGTTAACTGCTTCACTACACGGAGGTGTGGAGTTGTGAAGCTTGAAGGATCAGCCTTCTGAATCATAGTCAAGCGACTTAACCACAAATTAAGCAGTCATTTCTATTGCAACTGTTAAGACTATTTACTGGGTTTTGGGACATTTTTCTTCCTGAACATCACATTGCAATGCTCGTTGTTGGTACTTGCCTGGAAATTAGATTGTGTAACACCACGATTTTGTGCACCAAGTGATTCAACTTCAATTTAAAAAAAAAACAAAATGCAATTGAAAATTGTTGACTTTCTTTGAGTTGCACAAAGTCCAGTGTTTTCCTTTCACGACCTTCATGCATTTGTAACACAAATTCAGGGCAGAGCCAAGTTAGGAACTGGTATTGAATAGTGTGTGAGTGCATGAATGGACACTGTGATTTTCATGCACATTTGCATGGCCACATTTCCAAGTGCAAACAGATGCTTGTCGGGAAGCCTCATCAGTACTTACAGGGAACCTATGTGGACAGATCCCAGTCTGGTGTGGTGACCTACATCACCCACTGGGTTGTTAGTGAATGATTTACTTAATGAGATCTGCCTCATTCACATCCTCCCTGCTCAAATGGCCATTCTGTTGCTCCCCTACCACCCTCCCCACATGGTCACCATCCAAGGCATGCCCGGCCACTAATCAGCCCAACTGACCTGATCTAGCATCCAACTACTCAATGCATTAATGAGCTATCATCTTGACCACTGTTCACACCCCTAAGTATAAAAACCTGGTTAAGGCAGAATCTGGACCAGTCTGGGAAAGTGGACAGGGGAATGGTGAATGGTGAAACAGGGGAAGTTTGATGCAGATAAATGTGTTGCATTTTGGGGAGTCTAACCAGGACAGGACCTTCACAGTGAATGTCAGGGCTCTGGGGAATGTTGTAAATAAGAGGGATCTAGCAGTGCAGGTAGGAGAGAACTGCAGATGCTGGTTTAAATCGAAGGTGGACACAAAATGCTGGAGTAACTCAGCGGGACAGGCAGCATCTCTGGAGAGAAGGAATGGGTGACGTTTCGGGTCGAGTCTGAAGAAGGGTCTCGACCTGAAACACCACCAATTCCTTCTCTCCAGAGATGCTGCCTGTCCCGCTGAGTTACTCCTGCATTTTGTGTCTAGCAGTACAGGTACATAGTTCCTTGAAGGTGGCATCAGAGATAGATGGGGTGGTCAAGAAGCCTTTCGGCACATTGACTGTCATCAGTCAGGGTACTGAATATGGAAGCTAGGATGTTATGTGAGACCACACTTGGAGTATTGTGTTCTGCTTTGGTCACCCAGGAAAGGTACTGTTAAGCTGGAAAGAGTGCAGAGAAGATTTACGAGGATGTTGCCAGGACTTGAAGTCCTGAGTTAAAGGCAGAGGTTGAGCAGGTGAGGACTGTATTGTAGAATTGAAGGATGAGACATGATCTTATAGAGATGTATACGTTTTTCACACAGGATGGTGGGTATATGGAATGTGCTGCCAGAGGAGGTAGTTGAGACACAAACTATAACAACATGAAAAGACATTTGCATTTACATCGATAGGATAGGATTATATGGATATGGGCCAAACACAGGCTGCTGGGACTAGCGTAGATGGGACCCCTTGATTGGCATTGGTTCGAAGGGAGTGTTTCAGTGTTGTATGACTCTGATTCTATAACTCTGACCTATAATGCCAGCCACAACTATTGAACCAACTATCAACCCCCCCCCCCCCCCCACCACCCCCAACCCCTCTGGTTATTGACCAATCCCAACAGTTGCAGACGCCCAACCCCCTACCACCAAACCTTCCCCTGACCGCTGATCTACTTCCACCTTTCAAAACTTTACCCAGTTAAGTTATTTCCCAGGACTACAGCTTTAATGCACCCCCTTCCACTGTAAGTTCTTCCCATTACGACAACTCTTCTCCTGACTACTGCCAAACACCCTCATCAACACCAGGCTACCAACCCTTTCTCAGTGCCTCTATCTAACAATCAACCCTGACTCTCCTTCCATCCCATAACTCTCGTCTATACCTGTCCTCTCTTCCCTGCAGGCCAACAGCTGTGGATAGACCCAGTCTCCTTCACATATTCCACATTGGTAAAGGAAAAGCTATGAGCATTGATTGTAGTTCATGGCACTCAAGGCTTTGTTTCTTAACTGAATTTACCAACTGCAATCTTGACACAGAACTACTCTTTGTGTGGAGGGACTTAACAGTTTGTGGAAGGAATAAACATACAACATTTTGCATCAAGTTGACTCCTTGTTCAGTTTGAGGAGTATTCAGAGGAGTCAGGTCACCTCTGCACTTCAGAGGAGTAGTCACAGTCCAAACAGTCCTTTACTATTTTGGGCTGTACATGCTGGGAATTAGGCCAGGAATCATCTTAGACCATGTAAACAGAGCTCCATTATGCTTCTGATATAGTTATAGCACAATGGAGTGAATGGCAGGATCTAGGAGATTCCACTACAGTTAAGGGCCTGTCCCACCCTGGAAGCGGGGGCCACGCGGAGGTCGGGTGATCCCCGTACAGGGCCGGTCCCACCAGCTCGCGCCTGCATGCGGCGAGCGCGACCAAAACGGCAGCGGTGGCCGCGCGGAGGTCGGGTGAGTGGCGTGACGTGGCGTGAAGTTGGAGCGAAGTTGGAGCGAAGTCTGCGGTAAGTTCACAAGGACAGAGAGGGACACACAGAGAGGGACACGGAGGGACACGGAGGGGCACAGAGAGAGGACCACGGAGGCACATATAGAGAGGGCCACGGAGGCACACAGAGAGAGGGCCACGGAGGCACACAGAGAGGGTCACGGAGGCATATATAGAGAGGGTCACGGAGGCACACAGAGAGGGTCACGGAGGCATATATAGAGAGGGTCACGGAGGCACACAGAGAGGGTCACGGAGGCACATATAGAGAGGGTCACGGAGGCACATATAGAGAGGGTCACGGAGGCACACAGAGAGAGGGCCACGGAGGCACACAGAGAGGGTCACGGAGGCATATATAGAGAGGGTCACGGAGGCACGACGTCGAGGCGGTGCGTAATGCGTCGTGGCGGCTGCGGGCCGACAAGCCATTGCCGTGCAGAATTTTTGAACACGGTCAGTTTTTCGGAGCCCCGCGGAGCTTATGTCGCGACCAGCTCCGTACAACTCTATATGGCGTCGGCGATCGAACTGGGACCGGCCCCGCGAGGCCGGACGGCTCAAGCGACCACGTTAGGTCACGCTCACCGCATGGAGTCGCATGCTGGTGGGACAGGCCCTTTACAATAGATATCAGCCTGTCATATATGTGCGATTGTGAGAAAATGGGATGTGAGAAGCAAACAATTCTTAAGGAAATGCAGCTGTAAATTGACCATATTGAGGAGAACAGCATTCTGTACTTTTGGTTTGTGCCTACAACCTTTCTGTACTTTTCCAATATCCACATAATCCTAAAATGTTTTAAAGAGTTCAAGTTCAAGAGTTCAAGAAAGTCTATTGTCATGTGTCCCAGAGAGGACAATGACATTCTTGCTTTTGTTCAGCACAACAGAATATTGCAGGCAAAATAATACAGAACAGATCAGTGTGTCCATATACCATTGAATCCATTAGAAGAGATATCAGAAGGCAGCCAATCCAGGCTAATCTTTGCTACTTAAATGTTCAAGATGCGCATTTCATAAATTTAAAAATGTGGAAAGTGTTGTGAGGAATATTCATGATAAATGTCAGACAAGATTGGAATTCAAATTCAACGTAGAGAAACCAACATGGCAACGTTGAAATAATTTGTTACCTTAATTTTATCCTTATACTTTCCAAAGTATCTTTTATGTCAGAGTTTCTGTCCATTTATTAAAATAATGGCAAACAAAATGCTTACACAATTTACAGAAAACCTACCCATGTTGATAGACTCTCTTTTGAAAATAATGTGAATAAATAGCCTATACCTGCGCATTTGTATGTCAAAATCTTACCTTACTAAACACTGACAGAATGAAAACCAAATCCTTTCTCTGTGCTCATGTATAATTCTATATTTAACAGGTAGACTTAACTAGTATCTTCTACATAATTAAGATTAATGCCTACATGAACACCCTTGGGTATTAATCCTGAAACTTTACAGCAACATGCTAATCAATGTTCCTTTTAGGAGCGAAAAAAAAACAAAAAATAAGTTTATTTTAGTTCATCATTTTACTGTTGAATACATCTTCACATAACTTGACAGACGCAACTGCATTTCACATTGAAGGAACAAAAGGAACAATAATAGGCATTAAAATCACTGAATGAAAACTCATTTGAATTGTTTCTAAATGTCAATGTCTCTTAATCACTGCAAGGAGGGCAAGTGTACAACAAATATTTACCTGAGAAGGAACTCATGTTGTTATCCCAAATGGTCTTGTTCTTTGATGCTGGTATCTAATAGTACTCACATTTTATAGAGCTATACGCCTTCTCCCACAGTTTATGGGAGGAGTTAAGGTGATTTACATGCAGCAGAAGTGCATAATAAACAACCATCCTGGAGGTTTTGGAGAATGCACTCAGCACTCAATAGAGCCCTTGAATCTTTTAAAGTATTCCAACAAACTTAATAACATACTTATTGAATATGGACATAGAGACTTATTGAACTGACTTAGTAATTCCAACTTTTGTTTTTATCTAAACATGGGGAACATGCTGCCTGGTACATCAGTTGTGGTTACCAGTTACCCAACAATGTTGTCAACAAGAAACCATTAAGTTTATCATAATCATAATCGTAATCATACTTTATTAACCAAGTATGTTTTGCAACATACGAGGAATTTGATTTGCCACGCAGTCATACCAATAAAAAACAACAGAACTCACTAAATACATTTTTAACGAACATCCACATTCCTCACTGTGATGGAAGGCGAAATAAAAATGTAAATCTCTCCCCTCCATTGTTCTCCCGCGGTCGGGGGCCTCGAGCCTTCCGTTGACGGGACAATCTTGACTCCCGTAGTCAGAGGCGGGCCTCCTCGGCAGGGCGATCAAGCTCCTGCCTCCGGGCGGATGTCAGTACCACCGCGCCAGCGATCGGACCCCAGGTTGGGGCTAGTCGAACATCGTGCGGTTTTGGAGCTCCCGAGTCGGTCTCTCCCGAGACGGTCAATAATCACTTCATAACCGGACTGTAACTGTTTTGCCAGGAAGGAACTGCAGATGCTGGTTTACACTGAAGATAGACAAAAAATGCTGGAATAACTGAGTGGGACAGGCAGCATTACTGCTGAGAAGGAATGGGTGACGTTTCGGGTCGAGACCCTTCTTCAGACTGCGAGTCAGGGGAATGGGAGTAGAGGTATAGAAAGGTAAGGTGTGAAAATGACAAATCAAAGCAGATGTTATTAAGGAAATGTAGAATGGTTCATTGTTAGCTGAGGGTATGGTGACAACAAGGCACACAATCAGTAATATTTAATCAGGAGGACAGTAGAACTAGTCGGAGAACATGGATGAGGCAGGGGCTTGAGAGAGAGGGAAAGCAAGGGTTACTTGAAGTTAGAGAAATAAATACACATACCGCTGGGTTGTAAGCTGCCCAAGCAAACTATGAGATGCTGTTCCTCCAATTTGCATTGGGCTTCACACTGACAGTGGAGGAGGCCCAGGACAGTAAGGTCAGTGTGGGAATGGGGAGGGGGAGTTAGTGTATAGTAGCCGGGAGATCATGTAGGCCTAGGCGGACTGAGCGGAGGTGTTCAGCAAAACCTGTGCCTGGTCTCGCCGATGTGTAGGCGTCCAGCTACCTTTGCCCAAATTGCTCCATCTTTTACTCCTTAACTGTTTCCACTTGTCACCGACTAGCCTATGTCTCCTCCCTTCCTCTCCCTCGCCTTACTACATCACTGCCATCCAGACACCTGTTGCCACCTATCATCTTCCAGCCCCTCCCCATCCTCCCCCTCACCTCTTGGCAATCTGGCTATCTGCCTCTCCCCTCGCAGTCCTGATACAGGGTCTTGACCAAAAACATCGACCATCCCTTGAACTCCACACGTGCTACCTGACGCTCTGTGTTCATAAAGCAGTTTGTTGTTTCTCGTATATGCTAATCCTTTGCATGTGGTGGCATTGGAGAGACTACCATCTCTCTACTCTCTGGCACAATAAGCAAAGGGCACATTCAAACAACATTATTTGATTTCTAAAAACATGTATTGCTTTATACGGAAGCACATGCCCTCTCCTGGAATCATAAAATTAAAGTCCACATTCGCTGATTGTGCTGCTGTACTCTTCTAGTAAATATTTAAGTTTTAAGACTTTTGTTTCTATCTTATACATCTATTAATTTCTATTTCATGATCATTTAACTATTCTATTTGCATGTACACGCGCACACACACACACACATATATATATTATATGTGTGTGTGGACAGCTGCCTGTCCCACTGAGTTACTCCAACATTTTGTGCAGAGTTAACATGTCTGGTGCTGTATATTAATAAATGTGCATTAGCAGGCCCCCTGTAGGAATTCTGCCTATTGCAGCACAGACACCTTGGGGCTTTACATTTATTACTTTTCTTATTTTATGGGTGTATACTTTAGAGATACACTGGAGAACCAGGCCCTTCAGCCCACCGAGTCTGCATTGACCTGTGCTCACCCTTTACAATAACACTATCCTACACACACTAGGGACAATTAACAATTTTACCCAAGCCAATTAACCTACAAACCTGTACGCCTTTGGACTGTGGGAGGAAACCAGAGCACCCGGAGAAAACTCACGTGGATGTGGTCACAGGGGGAATGTACAAACTCCGTACAGACAGCACCCATCGTCAGGATCAAACCCGTGTCTCTGGCGCTGTATGTCAGGCAGCAACTCTACTGCTGTGCCACCGAGCCGCTCTTCTATTCAAGAGAACGTCAAATAATAAAAGCATCTCCGTACTTCCAATACAAGTGGCAATGAATGAATTTGGAAGAGACGTCGTGTCATTCATAGTTTTCCTCAAAATAAACTTTATTCATACTGGAAATATATACAAAACAAAATTTGTGCAAAAATTATTCATACATTCCCATTGTCTGTACATTTCATAATGTTATATTCAGTAGTGTTTACACCCCTCATTGCACACTTTGCCACCCATGTGGCCCCAGGGTTGATATCCCTTCCCTTATTTGAGGAGTGTCCCCACTGGACTCTGCCCCTTAATGTCCAGCAGTGGAAGGATCCTAGACTGTGGTCCTCCCCCATATAACCTTGACCACGGTGGAAAATGGGTGATTCAGGTCTTGACCCGAAACGTCACCCATTCCTTCTCTCCATAGATGCTGCCTCTCCCGCTGAGTTACTCCAGCATTTTGTGTCTAGCTTCGACAGCAGATGGATAGTCTGTTTTACATTGCTTTTTGCCAAGTGAAGTCAGTTGAAAATAAAGTAAGCTCGCCTGACCATGGTGCTGCCATGGAGCTGATGCTCATCTTGTAGACTGCACACAAGTTCCAAGCCAATATGTCCAAAAAATGAAACTGCAATCAAAACAGCTGCAATGCAAATCAACAAAATAAAACACTTCAGATGCTTGAAATGTGACATAAGAAGAGGAAACTCAGCAGATCAGGCAGCATTTTTGCACCATTTCAAACGGCAACCTTTGCACCATTCGAATGCTTTGCATTCCTCATTGCATATATCGTATCTATTATTATGTATATTCTATGATTCATGCGAAATGGGAATTTCATTGCACCCTCCCTGGTGTACATGACCATAAACTAATCTGAATCTGAATCTGCAACATAAACCTAAAATGTTGTGTTTTTTTCCAGCACTTATAGTAATAGAGTCTTAGAGTGATACAGTGTAGAAACATCGGCCATCGGCCCAACTTGCCCACACCAGCCAACAATGTCCCAGCTACTGTCCAAGATGCAGACTCCCACACCATGGGTCTGACTCTGCTGGGTTCTACTGCTCCCCCCCCCCTCCTACAGGGAACCTCAGTGGCGGTTCCACTAGTTCTTCCCCTGCCCCTTTTATCCAGGTGGCCCCAGCTATTCCCCACCAATACAATAGTCCTCATGCTCCCCTCCTCTCTGAACACCCACCATCCTCCCACCAGACATCGCCTCGGCCTCCATCTCCTCGCCTGCCTTTCTCCGACTCCAACTCCCACCCTTGCCGTGTGTTCACCATCCCCCCTGACATCCCCCTTTCTGATACGGAACAGTTGGTCCTCAGCAGAGGCCTCACCTTTGTTCCCCTACGTCCCCACCTCAACGAGTTCTGGGTCCGCCACAATGTAGAACTCTTCTTCCGTCGACTCTGCCTCCGTGCCTTTTTCAATGGGAAGGAGTCCTCACCACCCAGTGATGACCCCTTCTCCCATCTCCACCGGACCCCCTCCTCATGGACTACCCCGGATGGCCCTCTACCTTCTTTGGACTGCATTTCCAACTGCCAGCGAGATATCAACTGCCTCGACCTTTCCACTCCCCTGACTCTAACCTCTCCCCCCCCCCCCCCCCCCCCGAACGTACAGCCCTCCGCTCACTCTGAGCAACCCCAAGTTGATAATCAAAATTCACAAACAGAACTGTCCTGGCAGACCCCTTGTTCACGTCCCACCGAATTAATTTCCACATACCTCGACTCCATCCTATCCCCCCTGGTCCAATCCATCCCTACCTATGTCCAAGACACCTCACATGCTCGTCGTCTCTTCAACAACTTCCGTTTTCCAGGCTCCCATTCCCTCATCCTTACCATGGATGTCCAGACACTCTACACCTCCATCCCCCACCAGGAAGGTCTTAAAGCCCTCCGTTTCTTCCTCGACCGCAGAACCAGCCAATATCCATCTACTAATACTCTCCTCCATCTAGCGGAGCTGGTCCTTACCCTCAACAACTTCTTCGACTCCTCCCACTTCCTCCACATCCAAGGCGTAGCTATGGGCACTCGCATGGGCCCCAGCTATGCCTGCTTCTTTGTAGGGTATGTCAAACAATTACTGTTCCAGGCGTACACTGGTCCTATCCCGGAACTCAACCTCCGCTACATTGACGACTGCATCGGTGCTGCCTCCTGCACCCATGCAGAACTCATTGACTTCACGACTAATTTCCATCCTGCACTCAAATTTACTTGGACCATCTCCGACATCTCCCTACTGTTTCTAGACTATTGACCGACATCTACTGCAAACCTACTGACTCGCACAGCTATCTAGTCTACACTTCTTCCCACCCTGCTTCCTGTAAAGACTCTATCCCCTACTCCCAATTCCTCTCTCTACGCCCGCATCTGCACCCTGGATCAGGTTTTCCATACTAGATCATCAGAGATGTCCACATTCTTTAGGAAACGGGGGTTTCCCCCTTGCATTATAGATGAGGCACTCACTTGGGTCTCCTCGATTTCCCGCAGCTCCGCTCTTGCTCCACCCCCCATTCGCAACAAGGGCAGAGTCCCCCTTGTCCTCACCTTCCACCCCATCAGCCGTCGCATCCAACACATAATCCTCTAACACGTTCGCCACCTCCAATGAGATCCCACTCCAACGGGATCCCACTACAGGCCACATTTTTCTGCAGAGACCGTTCCTTCTGCAACTCCCTGGTCAGCTCGTCCCTTCCCACCCAAACCACTCCCTCCCCAGGTACTTTCCCCTTCAACTGCAGAAGATGCAACACCTGTCCCTTTAACTCCCCCCCCCCCCTCCCCCTGACTCCATCCAAGGATTCCGATAGCCTTTTCAGGTGAGGCAGAGGTTCATTTGCACCTCCTCCAACCTCATCTACTGTATCCACTGTTCCAGGTGTCCCGAACAACTGCCTCGACCGCGGGGGAATGAAGAGGGAAGAAGATTAGACTTTATTGCCTTCCATCACAGTGAGGAATGTGGGGAATCCGCTGTGGTGGATGTTTATGTTAACTTTTATGTAGTTGTGTGTTATTGCTTTTTTTTAGTATGGCTGTATGGTAATTCAAATTTCTCCGTACCTTAATTGGTACATGTAACAATAAACTGACCTTGTAACCTTGAAGTTCTCTACATCGACAAGACCAAGCACAGGCTCGGCAATCATTTTGTCCGCTTAGTCTGCCTTAACCTACCTGATCTCCTGGTTGCTCAACACTTTAACTCCCCCTCCCATTCCCTATCTGAGCTTTCTGTCCTGGGCCTCCTCCATTGTCAGAGTGAGGCAACAGCATCTCATATTTTGCTTGGGTTATTTACACCCCAGTGGTGTGCACAATGACTTCTCTAACTTCAAATAGCCCTTACTTTCCTTCTCTCTCCATCCCCTCCCCTTCCCAGTTTGCCCGCCAGTCTTACTATTTCCGACTACATTCTATCTCTGTCCCAACCACTCCCCTGACATCACTCTGAAGAAGGGTCTCGACCCGAAATGTCACCCATTCCTTCTCTCCCGAGAAGCTGCCTGTCCCACTGAGTTACTCCAGTATTTTGAGTCTACCTTCGATTTAAACTGGCATCTGCATATGCAGTTCTTTCTTTCACATTATGTCCCAGCTACCAGTCCCACCTGCCTGCACTTGGTCCAGATGCCATCCAAATTTGTCCTATCCATGTACCTGTTTAACTGTTTCTTGAACTTTGGGATAGTCCCAGCCTCAACTACCTCCCCTGGCAGTTTGTTCCATACACCCACCACCCTTTGTGTGAAAAGTTAGCCCTCAGCCTCCTATTAAATATTTTCCCCTTCACCTTGAATCTCTGTCCTCTGGTCCTCGATTCCCTTACTCTGGGCAAGAGATTCTGTGCATCTACCTCATCTATTCCTCTCATAATTTTACACACCTCTATAAGATCACCTCTCACCCTCCTGCACTCCAAGGAATGGAGTCCCAGCCTACTCAACCTCTCCCTAGAGCTCACACCCTCTAGTCCTGGCAACATCCTCGTATATCTTCTCTGAACCCTTTCAAGCTTGACAATATCTTTCCTATAACACGGTGCCTAGAAATGAACACGATACTCTAAAAGTTTTAAAAACATCTAAGTTGTTGGCTAGGAGGTTTAACCATACAGATCAATTAAGCGCCAAATACTTTAGGACTTGAGTGAGATACCCAGACCCCGGATTGAGTTGTTAGAGGAGCTGTGAGGTTGACCCCACCATGAGAAGAAAATGCAGACATTTACACTTTGTCGGAGAATAGTGATTGTGCGAGGCATCACATATCCATGCACAGCAAATGGTGTCACACTGCTTTGAAAGAGCCTTTGGAAGTAGACCAAGGGTCATACGTTCAAAGGAACAAGAATAAGATGGAGCTGACATTAGCAAAGTCTTCACAAGGGCTGACACAATGAGACAAGACAAGTGAAATCATTTAGGAAGCTGGTGAAGGTGGCAAAGGTGAAGCTGTTGATGAATGAGTGAGATGGGTCAATAGCTTTCCTGATCTTTGCAGAAAAGTAAAGGACAAACAGCAGTAATTACCAACAACACATCTGATTCTCTCTCACAATGTCTACAATTCAGTGTCATTTCTCATAATTGCTCTCATGCTTCTTCATGGTCATTTCAGGATGTGATAAGCTAAAGCAAATATCCATTCACAGTTATATTTCAAGCATGTACAATTACTACCAATCCACATCAATATTGTCTATTATATAAAATTGGAGGGTTTTCTTCTGAAATTGGCTTGACTTTCAATTGATTTGTTTCCACCTGATAACAAATACCAGTTAACAACGAACAAAACAACCAAACAGGGTGGCAGCTGTAGACCTACTGCCTCACAGCACCAGAGACGCGGTTCGATCCTGATCTCGGGTGCTATCTGTACAAAG
This sequence comes from Okamejei kenojei, assembly GCA_035221665.1. Classification (NCBI taxonomy): domain Eukaryota; kingdom Metazoa; phylum Chordata; class Chondrichthyes; order Rajiformes; family Rajidae; genus Okamejei; species Okamejei kenojei. The sequence goes on from CM069134.1 coordinate 18,802,986, forward strand.
TTTGTACATTCTCCCTGTGACTGCATGGGTTTTCTCTGGATGCTCCGGTTTCCTTCCACATTCCAAAGACATGCAGGTTTGTAGGTAAATTGGCTTCTGCAAATTGTCCCTAGTGTAGGATAGAACGAATGTAAGGGGGTGATTGCGGGTCAGCATGGGCTCGGTGGGCCGAAGGGCCTGTTTCCATACTGTGTCTCTAAACTAAACTAAACTAAATTAAACTGCTCCTGATTTTACTGGAAGGTGACATTTATTTTGGAAGGCATTGACATTGGTGTACATTCAACCAAACCCTTAGAGAAAGAGCATAAATCTCTAAAACTGGTCACTCTTGCACTGTTCCTTCAGGCTCAGTACATTAATTCTCAGAGTAGTATTTCATCCAAAACATAATATCTAGACTTTTATCCCAGGAAAGTGAAATTTATCGTCAATAAATAAATGAAGTGAAGATTTACTGCAATAATTGTCCTTTCACAGAGGTCATTGGCAGTGAGCCTCACCTTCTGCCTCTCACAATCATTGGCCAATGTGCTTGCTGTTCAACGGAGCCAAGGGTAGAACTGGCAATGGTAAATTATGCAACCGTGCTGTATACTTATCCAAAGAAATACTGTGTTGGAAATTGGACCATAACTGAGAAGGCTGTTAAATAGATTCTGCCTGAGAGTAGGGCTGGGGCTGGGGCTGGTTGCCTGACTGTGCCAGAGATGTGTGAGACGCACATACGCAGCAACAAAGCACAGACAGCTCGAGGCACCGTGCAGGTTCGAACAGACCGGGCACAGTTAAATGTGTACTGAAGTTTTTCAAGCAGAAACTCCCCAGAATAACTCGATGGAGGATTACAGAAAGCATTGCCGTGTCGATATGGTTGACGGGGCATTTGGTGACTTGATCGGGGAGCTTGAGGTTGGTCAGAGAGATGATCCGGGATCAGCGTGACCGGCAGAGCGGAATTGGATGTGGAAGCAATTACCATGGAGAACCTACCTGAAAGCAGTGCACTTCCTGGTAGCTGACCAGGTGGGATTAGGCCTATTTTATCAGTGGCTAGGGTTGCCAACTGTCCCGCATTAGCCAGGACTTCCCGTATATTGGGCTAACTTGGTTTGTCCCATACGGTACCGCCCTTGTCCCGTATTTGACTGCAGCTACTCTGTAATCACCAGAGGGCACGCTTACAGACAGATCCTAGATCTGATACAACAGCGTGCGTGCGTGTTACATGTGCTGTTGATGCATGAGTGATTCAACTGTAATACCATCACAGGCCCCCTTATGCGCATCAGTTTTACGTTATATTTTGCCCGTCTCTGTAACTCCCTGCTCCCTCCCGCCCAGTCCCCTCCCCCTCAATGTCCCCCCTCCCCTTCCCTTCAATGTCCCTCCCCCCTCAATGTCCCGCCTCTCCCTCAATGTCCCCTCCCCCCCTCATGTCCCCTCCCCCTCAATGTCCCCTCCACCCGCCTTCCCCTAAATGTCCCCTCTCCCTCAATGTCCCCTCCTCTCCCCTCCCCCTCAATGTCCCCTCCCCCTCAATGTCCCCTCCTCTCCCCTCCCCCTAAATGTTCCCTTCCCCTCAATCTCCCCTCCCCTCCCCATCTGGCCCCCTCTCCCCGTCTTTGTAACCCCTTATTTTTGTCCCTTATTTGGGAGTGGGAAAGTTGGCAACCCTACCAGTGGCTAAATCAAACCTCGGTCCTTTGGTTAAGGCCTTGAATGTGTGCTGTTGAAAATGCTCGAATGCATTGTGTGCGTGACATCAAAGCATGATTTCCACACCATTTTATACACCTGACCAGGGTCCACAATGGTCATGCACGTCATTCACATGGAACAAAGAAGCTGGAAGTGTTTTGGCCTCTAGAAATAATCCTCATACGTTTCATCAAGATCTTTTGGTGAGACAAAGGAGTCAGTGTTAACTCCACAACCCACACACCATCTCCCTGCCTTTTGGATGGTACGTTGAAATGGTGAATAATTAACGTTACTCTATTCTCTCCAGCAGCATTCAAGTTAATGGAGGTATCCACTTCATTTAGACAGGGGCCAAAGAACAACTATATTTTCACTGGAACTTGGGAGGAAAATCACCTAGTGACAAATACACGAGTTAAAGATGATGGGGTAATGGGGCGGCTGGAAGGAAGTGGCAAATACATTATGTGCTGTAATGCTTGGAAGGATCCATTGAAGCTCAGAAGTAGAAAAAGAGTCACAGTTGCAATGCGTCTGTCTGCCTCTACTCTTGCCTCTCCCTCCACTGGCCAATTTTGCTCCCACGACAATTTAAGAGCTTTGAATTCCCAAATTGCCAGCCTTTGTCCTGCTCCCTCCTCTTTTCTAGCTTTCTCCCCTCTACCTCAATCAGTCTAAAGATGTCACAGTCCAAAATGTTGCTTGTCTCTTCCCTCCACACATGGTTCCTGGCGCACTGAGTTCGTCCAGCACTTATTGTTTTAGATTGAAAAGCAGGCTGCATCTGGAATAGGATCATGGCTTCTTCTTCTTGCGTATGGCGAGCACAGCCTTCTTCTTCTTCTCTTCTTCTTGCATATGGCGTGCACAGCCTAAAGTTGTAAGACAACTTGTTCTGTTTGATCTTCTGTTTGTGCACGCCAGGTTGATTGCATTCGTCGAAACAGGGTGGACCACGTGAAGGTTGCAATCTCCCACCCCAGATCATGGCTGAGGATAGTGTATGAGGAAAAGCCATGAGAGGTAATTATGTCACTTATGGAGAGACCTTCCTGAGATGGATTCCCTTGCTGGATGTAGGGGCTGGAGCCAGAGCTGCTGCCTCAAGGTACCAGAAACTCGGGTTCGAACCTGATCTCGGTTGCTGTCGGTGTGAAGTTTGAACGTTTTCCCTGTGACCGCGTGCGTTTCCATCAGGAGCTACCTTCAGTTTGTTCCCATGTCCTAAATAAGTGCAGGATTATAGGTTAGACACAAAATGCTGGAGTAACAACGGGATGGGCAGCAACGCAGCACCTGAAGTTCCTTCCTACACAGGAACTGTGTAGGTTAATGGGCCTCCGTAGATTGACCCCAGTATGTAGGGAACAGATGAGTAAGTGGAATAATTTTGAACTAGTGTGAACGGGTGATGAATGGTCAGTGTGTACTTAGTGCGCCAAGAGGCCTGTTTTCTTGTGGTACCTTTTAATAAATTCATCAATTAATCAAAATCCCATTTAACTAAAGCTGTAACAGGCTTCATGCATGGGTTACCTGCTTCATCTAGCTCTTGGTCTTTTTTTATGGGACAATGTTTTTTTTAATATTTTTTCCTTGTTAAAGCCCTGTCCCACGGTACGAGTTCATTCCAAGAGCTCTCCCGAGTTTGCCCTGATTCAAACTCGGAGATTTACGGTATTGGCCACTCGTCGGTACTCGGGGCTCTCGTGGACATTTTTCATCATGTTGAAAAATCTTCACGAGTCTTCCCGTGCTTACCTGCCGTTAGCAAGTCTTCCCGAGCACCTGCCGTTAGCACTAAGAGACGTCCCCGAGCTCCGACGTACCTGCTACGTTCATTCTCCGTGCTTACCCCGAGTTTGATTTTTTTTAAACTCGGGAGAGCTCTTGGGATGAACTCGTACCGTAGGACATGGCTTTTACTACGCCAATGAAGTTGCATTGAAGACTTGCTAGAATAGCATGGAAAGGAAAATATTTTGGTTGGAAGGACAAATAATATGATTGAAGAGATAAAATATAACTTGGAAGAATGTTGATATCCATAATTTGGAAAGGTATGACTTCTGATGCAGTCACATTTAGAGATATTGTGGCAACACACCCGTCGGTCCACTGAGAACGCACTGACCAGCGATCCCCATACACTAACTCTGTCCTATGCACTAGGAACCATTTGCAGTTTTTACTGAAGCCAATTCGCCTCCAAACCTGAACATCTTTGGAAGCCGAGCACCCAGGGAAACCCCACGTGGTCACGGGGAGGAATGTAGAAATTCCGTACAGATCGCACCCTTAGCCAGGGTTAAACCCAAGTCTGGTCACTCTGTAACTCTACCGCTGCGCCACCATGTCACCCAGTTGACCGTGTTTTCCTGGTGACAAAATGTAATTCAAGGGGTCTCCAGTAGTTAGCAACTGCCCCATGTTGTGGGGGGAACAATGCAGAGACGCCGCTAAACAGCCCGGCAGGCGAATATGGCCCACCCCGTCACTGCCCTGGCTTGTTATATATCAGTTTCTGGGAGGTCATTACATCTAGGATTTTGCCTATCAGCCATTTCATTTTGAAAAACCTCTGGGAATATAAAGTACAAATTATTCAGTGAACCACATATTGCTAGATGTGGCTGGCTGTTGTGAAAAGAAGCTCTAGAGTTTGCCTGTTTCCAGAGTTACACCGTCATCATTAAAGACCCTTGGACTATCTTTGATTGGATTTTATCTTGCACTAAACGTGATTCACGTTATTCCCTTGTGTGGAGTCATGTACAGAGACCAGTCGGGCTGGGATTCCCCAGAATTACACTGACAGCTGGATGTGGTATCCGAGTCCCCATTCATTCCGCGCTGCCAAAAGGATGGGTTCAACTCAGTTCAGTTCAGTTTATTGTCACGTGTACTGTGGTACAGTGAAAAGCTTTTGCTGCGTGCTAGCCGGCCAGCAGAAAGAAAATACATGATTACAATCGAGCCATTCACAGTGTACTGATACATGGTAAGGGAATAACATTTAGTGCAAGGTAAAGCCAGGATAGTCTGAGGGTCCTCGATGAGGTAGACAATAGTTCTATACTGCTCTCTGGTTGTGGTAGGATGGTTCAGTTGCCTGATAACAGCTGGGAAGAAACTGTCCCTGAATCTGGAGAAAATGCAAGGTGATCTGAAGCCTATTTCCTTCGCCCCATGCTGCCTCACCCGCTGAGTTTCTCCAGCATTTTTGTCTACCTTCGATTTTCCAGTTTCTGCAGTTCCTTCTTCAACCTTCTTTTTACTGCACGTTCTCACTGAGAAAAGAATACGAGATGATAAAAGATAAAGGAATGGTGAGGTCACTAATTTGTGGTTTCTACAGAAAAAATTGCCTGCTAATGGGATGTAGGAGCAGAAATATGAACAGTAGCTAAATAAAACCAAACCGCAGTCCTTTTTGACTGAGAGCCCGAAACCTCAGGGAGAGACAGTGAAACAAAAGGAGTTATTCTAGTGGGAGGTTGAAAATAGGCACCATGTGGAACGGTGACAATAATACATGCTTGGTTTAAAGTCTGGCTTGAGGCTGTAATTTTGGAGCTGATTGATTATTAACATGAGTTAAACACGCCTGGAGGTACTAACACAGACACCTGTGAATTTAGCACTAAAACACTGATTAGAAACAAGGAGACACAAATGATTGCAGATGCTGGAACCTGGCACAAAATAAATGCATCGGCGAGACCAAACAGACTGAGCGATCATTTCGCTGAACACCTTCACTCAGTTTGCCTGGGCTTATGTGATCTCCCGGTTACCAAACACTTTAACTGCCCTTCCCATTCCCACACTGACCTTTCTGTCTTGGGCATCCTCCACTGTCAGAGTTGAGGCCCAACGCAAATTTGAGGAACATCATATTTCGCTCGGGTAGCTTACACCCCAGCATTATGAATATTGATTTCTCTACTTTTCCCTCTCTCCCATCCTACTTCTCCAACTAGTTTGACTGTTCTCTAAATTAAATTTTCCTGATTGATGAATATTGGCCAAGTATTCACATACACATAATTTGCATTAGTGCTCTGCCCGCAAGTGACAACATGGCATATAGTGACAGTTAGGAATGATACATTAAACATTAATAATAAAACATTATTGATTAAAGATGTGAATTAAATAAAATACCAGAGCAAAAGGAGGCTACAGATTTTTTGGTTATTGAGTAAAGCTACTACTCGTGGAAAAAAGCTGTTTTTATGTCTGGCTGTGGCAGCTTTGACAGTCCGGAGTCGCCTTCCATAGGGAAGTAATTCAAGGAGTTTGTGGCCAGAGTGAGAGGGGTCAGAGATGATCTTACCCACTCGCTTCCTGGCCCTTGCAGTGTACAGTTCATCAATGGAGTGAAGGTTGCAGCCAATAACCTTCTCTGCTGATCAGACGATTCGCTGCAGCCTCCGGATGTCGTGCTTGATGGCTGAGCCAAACCAGACCACGATGGAGAAGGTGAGGACAGACACTACGATGGCAGTATAGAATTGGACCATCATTGCCTGTAGCAGATTGTGCTTCCTCAGCTGCCGCAGGAAGTACATCCTCTGTTGTGCCTTTTTGACTGTGGAGTCGATGGTAGCCCCCCACTTAAGGTCCTTAGAGATGATGGTTCCCAGGAACTTAAAAGACTCCACAGATGTGACTGTGGTGTTGTTGGTGAGTGGGGTTAGGGAAGGGGAAGCTCTCCTAAAGTCTACTATCAATTCCACTGTCTTAAGAGCATTGAGCTCCAGGCTGTTGCGATGGCACCAGGACGCCAGCTGTAACACTCCCTGTCTGTAGGCAGATTCTTCCCCACCCTGGATTGGTCCAATCAGGGTTGTGTCGTCCGCAAACTTGAGAAGCTTGACAGAGGAGTCAGTGGAGGTGCAGTCGTTGGTGTAGAGAGAGTAGAGAGGAGAGTACGCAGCCTTGCAGTGCTCCTATGCTGAGGGTTGTATGCCTTGTTGTCACCTTCCCATCAGTTTACGATGACCTATTCTATATTTTCCTTGATCTCTCGTGTTCACCTTCCATATGTCTCAATCTGAAGAAGGATCTCGACCCAAAATGTCATCCATTCCTCTCCAGAGATGCTGCCTCTCACTGAGTCATTCCAGCATTTTGTGTCTATCTTCGATACAAAGCAGCATCTACATTTCCTTCCTACACAGTTAGACGGTAGCGTTCTGTTTGAACTCCTTGGTTCACTCATCCTTTCCCACTTTACCAACCCATCCCCATGTACTTGTTTTTCAAGGTTGGAGAATGCATGGGGTTTGAGAGGAGCATTCGAGAAAGCTTGGCAATGACTACGCTGTATTTTGTAGATGATGCACACTGCAGCCACAATATGCTAATGCCGACAAAAATAAGACTTTGGGTGAACTGTCTAGTTGGGTGCTGCACTCATCTAGGCAAGTACACAATATGGTAAATGGTCAAAGGATTTTGATGCCTCAGACGGTGAGTCACTCACAAAATTATCCTCAATGCAACAGCAAATATGATACAGCTCCAGTTAAACCGCTGGTCGGTTATGACAATATGTTTAGTGTATAGGGCCTTAGCATTGATAATGTCATTTAATATCAGGAATAGTGGTTAGACAAAATGTGTAGGGAGGAACTGTAGATGCTGGTTTGCACCAAAGATAGGCACAAAATGCTGGAGTAACTCAGCGGGACAGGCAGCATCCCTGGAGAGAAGGAATGGGTGATTTTTCTAATCGAGATCCTTAGACTCATTCTTGTTGGGAGATGGTTATTTCTTGCCATTTACCAGCCTGTGACTGCATGTTCTCCTGGCCGGCCATTCCATTCACAGGCAGTTGTTACTTCACTTCTTGGAGTGTGAATGGAATTGAACTTTGTGTAACTTACAATTACAATTAATATCCTCACTTTTGTTCCAATGACAGAGGGGAGGCCAGTTATGCAGCTACAAAAAGATGGTTTGGCCAAAGGTACTGCCGTGAGAAACAGCTACAGGGAGATCCCAATGCTGAGATAATTAACCATGGCCAACCATTGCCCTTTGTGCAGATTGCAAACTCAAGCCAAAGGCTTTTGCCTTGATTCCCATTGTGTTCAAATGTATTGCTGATAAATGTAATCTTAATATAGAGATTTGATCTTAAGATAATAAAAAACAAACAATCACCTGTCACTTCATTTTTGAGCATTTTCATTTATTTTCCTTGTGTCCTCTCATTCAGAATGTAGACTTTGCAACAATGGATTACTAACAGTGGGCTTGTGTGACATAAATACCGTACTCCCGAGGAAACGCAAGGGAAAAAAGTAAGGATGTACCAAATAATGGTGGACTGCTTTTTCTGCGGGTATGTTTTGAAGTACTCCCAAGTGTTAGCAGTTCTCCGATTCTCTCCTGGAATGCTGAAGGAAACCCTGTTTCATGGAATAGCAGGTATCTGCTCACAAGCAACTTTTTTGGGTTGAACATTAAAAAAAAAAAAATCACACAACAAAAAAACATGGCTTGTCACTTATCAGTCCAAGCGAGAATATTGTCCAAATGCATTGCAAGGTGGGCAAGGACTACATCCCTCCTGAGAAAGTGAAATGAAAATCTGTGAGAAGCCTCCAGATGAAGAGAAAGTCATTACCAAGGCAGTTGAAGGTGCCAAGAGTAATCTGCCTGAATATTCTGAGACAATATAGTTTGTCTGCTAATATTGCCTCTTCGGGAATAAAATTTTCCTCTCCTGATCCACGAAGACATTTTCTTTGTCAGAGTAAATGTTCCCCATACGTCTTCAGAAAGTAACCCATGTTACAAATTCTGGCTTTATCCATATAGACGACACCTCTGCATCACACAAGCAAATTGCTTGAGGTGGGGTAATTGCAGTGTAATTGTGATGGCAACTGATACCTTAATCTCAGTATTATGCAGTTTATAAGGTGCAAAGATTGCTTGAAAATGAGTTAAAACAGAACCCTAAAAAGCAGGATTTGTAATAATTTAGTTCTTTCACAGGGATGACGTCTTCCTTTGATAGTCAGAAAAGGTGCATAGATTTCTTGGGAATGACATACTGATGATGCAAACTATCAGTTTTAAACAATTTTTGTTCAAAATGCTAGACTGAAAAAAACCCCCCCATCAAAACGTGACAACAACTCAGTTTGTGTGACTAGATACAGTAAATACAAACCCTACTGGGCTACCGTATGTGCAAATGGGATGAAAAAGGAAACATTTCTGGGAATTAACAAAGGAAATGTACGGGTAGTTTTTTTTTTAACAGCGAACTCTAGGTGGCGCCAACAATGCTTGTCTCGCCAACAGTCAGTCTGTCCTTCTGTTTTGTTATTTTAAGTACGTGTTAAAGAGTATGTTTTAGGGTTCCTTGGTTTGTTTTATGTAGGAGATGGAGGGGGCTGGGGGAAACTTTTTTCAATCTCTTACATCGACGGAGATGTAATTTTGTTCCGTATCATATGTCAGTCCCCACTGCGGCCTAACATCGTGGAATGGTGTGGCCTTTCCTGGAGATCGATCCGACGTTTCCACCGTGGGAGCGCGACACGGACTTACCATCGTGGATCCCTTTGCCGGGAATTGACTGTGGGGCCTGTGGACTTTAAACACCGTGGAGCCCGTGGTCCCTGGTTAGAGACCGATTCGGGAACTCCAAGCGAGTTTCAACCGTCACCGACGCGCGAGTTCCGATCACCCCGACGCGAGGGCTTCGGATCGCCGACTGCGGGAGCTTTGATGGCCCCGATCGCGGTAGAATAAAGAGGGAGAAGATTGGACTTTATTACCTTCCATCACAGTGAGGAATGTGGGGATCCTCTGTGGTGGATGTTCATGTTAACTTCTATTTTATGTGGTTGTGTGTCTTGTTGCTTTTCACTTACTATGGCTGTATGGTAACTCAAATCTCACTGTACCTTAATTGGTACATGTGACAAAAACTAACTTTGAAACCTTGAAGTGCTGCCAGGGTTGGAGGTGTAAGTCGATATGACAAGTGACATCTGAGAAGCTTTTGAATAGGCAAATGAATAAGCAGGGCTTAGATAGAAGGGATTAACACATTCTACCAAATATTAAAAGGGGTACACTAGGCAAGTATGATGTTGTGGGAATTACAGACACATGGCTGCAAGAGGGCCAGGGCTGGGAACTGAATATTCAAGGGTATACCTCCTATCGAAAAGACAGTCAGGTGGGCAGAGGGGATGGGATATCCATGTTGGTGAGGAATGAAATTCAGTCTCTTGCAAGGGGTGACATTGAAACAGGAGATGTGGAGTCAGTATGGATAGAACTAAGGAATTGTAAGGGTAAAAATTCTCTAATGGGACATCTACAGGCCCCCAAACAGTAGCCTGGATATAGGGTGCAAGTTGAATCAGGAGTTAAAATTGGCATGTAGCAAAGATAATACTGCGGTTGTTATGGGAGATTTCAATATGCAGGTAGACTGGGAAAATCAGGTTGGTACTGGACCCCAAGAAAGGGACTTTGTAGAGTGCCTTCGTGATGTATTCTTAGAGCAGCTTGTATTGGAGCCTACCAGGGAGAAGGCAATTCTGGGTTTAGTAATGAACTGGATTTGATAAAGGAACTTGAGGTTAAGGAGCCATTAGGAGTTAGTGACCATAATATGGTCAGGTTTAATCTACAATTGGAGAGGGAGAAAGGTAAATCAGAGGTGTTAGTGTTACAGTTGAATAAAGGGGATTATGGAGCCATGAGGGAGGAGCTGGCCAAAGTTGACTGGAAAGATACCCTAGAAGGGATGACAGTGATACAACAGTGGCAGGTATTTTGGGGAATAATACAGAAGGTGCAGGATCAGTTCATTCCAAAGACGAAGAATGATTCCAAGGGGAGTATGGGGTGACCGTGGCTGACAAGGGATATCAGGGACAGTATAAAAATAAAAGAGAAGTACAACGTAGCAAAGATGAGCGGGAAGCAGGAGGATTAGGTAATGTTTAAAGAAGAAGACAATTAAAAAGGCAATATGTGGAGGAAAAAGATGAGATCGGTACCGAAGGTAAAGCTAGCCAAGAATATAAAAGAGGATTGTAAAAGCTTCTTCAGGTATGTGAAGAGGAAAAAATTAGTTAAGACCAAAGTTGGACACTTTAAGACTGAAAAAAGCTGAACAGGTATTTTTGGATCCGTCTTAACTAAGGAGACGTGCACAAAAATTTTTCCTGAAGTGCTAGTGGCCAGAGGATATGGGGGTGATAGAGGAACTGAAGGAAAAATCCACATTAGGCAGGAATTGTGTTGGGGTTTAGACTGAAGGCTGATAAATCTGAAGGGCCTGATGGTCTGCATCCCAGGGTACTTAATGAAGTGGCTCTTAGAAATTGTGGGACGCATTGGTGATAATTTTCCAATGTTCCTATAGATTCAGGATCAGTTTCTGTGGAGGGGGTAGCTAATGTTTTTCCCACTTTTTAAGAAAGGCTAGGAGAGAGGAAAACAGGGAATTATAGACCAGTTAGCCTGACATCGCTGGTGGGGAAGATGCTGGAGTCAATCATAAAAAATAAAATTGGTCCGAGTCAGCATGGATTTACGAAGGGAAATCATGCTTGACTAATCTTCTGGAATTTTTTGAGGATGTAACTAGGAAACTGGACAAGGGAGAGCCAGTGGATGTGGTGTACCTGGACTTTCAGAAAGGTGCCAATGGGCAAAAGTAGGGCACATGGTATTGGGGGTAGAGTGCTGACATGGATTGATAATTGGTTGGCAGACAGGAAACAAGAGTAGGGATTAATGGGTCACTTTCAGAATGGCAGGCAGTGACTAGTGGGGTACCGCAAGGCTTGGTATGTGGGGGGGGTAACTGCAGAGCTATTTACATTATATATCAATGATTTCGATGAAGGGATTCAAAGTAACATTAGCAAATTAGCAGATGACACAAAGCTGGGTGGCCTAAGGAAGGCAGCAACATGTTGGGTGAGTGGGCTTTGTGGATATATGTGAGGCCTTGTTCAAAACAGAAGGCAGATTAGATTTTTTCAACAAAGGAGGTGAAAATTGTTGGGCAGATTGAGTCTCACTGAAGAGAGTCTCGACCCAAATCATCACCTATCCATGTTCTCCAGGATGTTGCCGGAGTTACCAGCCTTTGTACTCCTGGAACCATTGTTTACACTTTTGCGTATTAATCAGCATGAAAAGATCCTCGACAGTTCTTTGTTGCCGGATCTATTTACTTGAGGAAATACATCTACAGCTTTTGAAATTAAAAACAGAAAACATGCAAGAGCAAAGTCCACTTTTTAGAGATGCTATTCAGCCTGCTGAGTGCCTCCAGAATTTTCTGTCTGTATATTTCCAGGATCAAAAGCAATCTGCTTTTCATAAAGCAATACTGTACAACTATTCAGTATGGTTGTAATTTTCCAATATACCACATCAGCAAATCACTTTTAAACTTTGACGTAAAGACACTGGGAGCAAATGCAGATGTTGTTCAACAAAAAAGAGAGAAAAAGTGGTGGGGTAACTCGCCGGTCAGGCAGTATATCTAGAGAACATGGATAGACAATGTTTCAAGTCAGAAACCCACTTCAGATTCAAATCTCCCGACCCAAAAGGTAACTTATCCATGTTCTTCAGAGATGCTGCCTGACCTGAATTATTCCAGCAATGTGCATCCTGGCTGTATGTGATGAAGTTTTTTTTTCTATGATTCAAATCCAACTGACAAATGCAATTGGGGTGTTAAAAAGACAAAATGTAAATGCATTGTTTAAAAATGGGTGCTGGCTACAAATGAGTCAAATTATCGCATCGGATCTACTTAAGTCAAATCTTGTTCAGAACAGCTCAGTGCCATTGGAAGTTTAGCTATGTCTACACTTATTGGTTCTAAAGGTAGATGAAATAGGATGTTAAATGAATTAAATTTGCACTAACTTGGTACATTCAAGTTATAAAATTTGTTGCTGTAATTGAAGTTATCTCATCTTTTTAACATATACACTAGTACGCTGAAGCTTTTGTGTTTTTATTGTGGTAATTGCATTTAGCAGTGTTGTATTTTATTTGTTCCTGTATTTTAATGAACAAACACTTGTGGTGCTTACGCAGCGAAGTGTATTCCAACAGCATTGGCGTTTTCCCACCCAGTGTAGGGAAAGCTAGAAACCTTACATTACTTACCTCAGAGTCATCTCACATTGGGAAATCTTCTAAATACGTTGCACTCTGATCACTATGCTGGGTGTTGCAACTCCTGAAAAACTCAGCTTGTAGAATAATGAAGACAAAATTCATTGTTTTGTTCAACCCTTCAGACCCTCGTTTTGTTCAACCCAGACATTAGACTGCAGTGAGGTCAGTTAATGTTTCACCAAGTTTGACAATAAGATCTGACCCCCTGCAAAATTACTGAATGGCATGAACCCACTTTCTGCTATGTGGAAACAAAGGACCTCAGCGTCCACCAAAAAAAGCAGACACAAGATTCGGAGACCCTCAATAGATATACTGTCCTTTGAAAGATATATATTTTTTATACCTATACCTCTCAGCTTTATATTGTCAGTTGATAATCTATGAAAACAATATTCGAGGAGCATGAATATCAAACCTCGGTTACATTTTGCCTCCTCACCTAATTTGCCTGACCATTCAACAATTCCTACGCCTATGTAGGACTAGTTTTCTTACTCTACTACATTCCTTTTTACATTCCTTCTAATTGTGACAACACTAGCCTACTGGGACATAATTCCAAAGGTTAGCCAAGTGGATGGCCACATTCAAGATGGAAAAGTATCTGAAGGGTGAAGTCTGGCATGAAATCCATCACAGCTGAGTCAAGGACTCATTGTCTTTAGATACCCCCAAAATTGTACTTGCCAGCAAGGTGTAGGTATGTTACAAAAGCAACTTTAGTGGCGCTGCAGTTCTGTCACTGGCCGTTGTGTTTTGTGCGCGACTTTGCCGCCTTTGAGGGGGACGGGGTTAAAATGCGGTTTTCCAATTTCTTCTGGAATTATATTTTCTCGGGGTGGCGAGCTTTTTTTCTGAAGATTCGTTCCGACTGCCGGTATGTGAATTTTTAAAATAATTTTTAAAAAATCGCGCCCGACTATTTCAGCTGGAGTAAAATAAAAATTAGCTTCTAATGTGAACGCGACAACGGGCGGATTTCACGTAGGGGACAGGTGTAAAGAAAAAAACAGTTTATTTTTACATATAAACTTGCTTGTTAAGATGACCTTAATCAACATTTCATGTTGCGAAACGGCGATTTATTCCCCATATGAACCAGCAGTATTTTTCCTGCCGATAGGGGTTTTAAATTCACCGCAACCGCAACGTTCCAATCCATCGCGTTCCAGAAAATCCCACTCGCAAAGACCGATTTAAATGGCCATTAATTTTTAGGAATTAAACACTAAATTCCTTCAATTTGGCCTATAAATTTCAAAAACAATGGGTGATTTAAAAATCATGTTATATTGTGAATTCTTGTGTGTGGGACACTTAGGCTTTTAAAAAAAATGTTAATATTTTCTTAAGAAATGGATAGATGTTTAGATCCTGTTAATTGAATTTTGTAATTAGCTCAATTGGGTAACTAATTATCTGCTTTAATTTCAGGTCATCCAAGTAAGATTGTTTTCATATTTGTTTCAGAATGCTTCAATCTATAACTGAAAATTTCTTTCAGTTCTCTTAATTTTAAGAAAGTTATGGGCTTTTTAACTGTCCTCCGATCACAACTTTCTGTGTTAAGTCAATGGAAAAGCAATAGGGAACTAGATGCTAATTCCGAGTATGAAATGGCCATAACTTTTTTTAATACTGAAGATAGGAAAGTGAATTAGGTGTCAAATTAAACTTCATTTTACGCTTTATCTGATGGGATAAATTGGCAGGACTTATTTTTTAAATCTCAAAATGATGTAGGTACAAGGTGCACTGCATTATTAGTAGATTACAAATGAGTGGAACAGGGAAGGCGTGATTGAGGTTAGACTCTAAGGGCTGAATGAAACGTGCTTGTCGTAACCCATGTTAATCTAACAGGCCAGTTCAAGGCAATCAAGGACAGTGCTCTTTCTCTATGAATGAGTTGCATATTAATCCACTAATGAGCCATTATAGCCATGCCTTGCATTTGTGCAATAAAGTTTATTTTTTGAATGATAATGGTGTTCAAGACCATGTTGGCTTTTCTTTGGTCTTGCTGATGAGTCGTGATTACAATCAAAATTTCAGCTTATTCAATATCTAACATCCAAATAAATTCAAGCATATATTTACAATTATATAAAGGTTTACAAAATTAAAGGGAGTAAGTATTGTCCAGTGCTATCACCAGTGCAACAAATATCATTCACTACTTTATGCATTGGTGTGCTAATGTAGTTTTCAGTCAATTACACGGGTGAAATAATCATAATTTAAATTACCAATTGTAGAAAAACGAATTAGATCCTAATGAAATGCTATAATAAATTTTGTCTTTTGGACTACAAAGTTTGTGGTTTAGGACCACATTCGTCATTGTATTTTTGTTTTCGCTGTTGCCTTTTTACTTGGAGGGTTAAGTTTAATTCTGTTCTTTGTTCTTCAAGCAAAATGTTGGATTGTAAAGGCCTCCTCCGTCTTGGTCGCTGGCTGGGTGTGCTCTCTTCTTTTATTTACCTGAAACATAATGCATGTTGTTGGCAATACTATCTCTCGATGT